>KL647307.1:391554-501059 GCA_000727475.1 Sarcocystis neurona
CCACTTGATTGGGGGTTTTGACAGTTTGAAGCGGGACGCCGCTGTCGAGAAGCTGAAGATGCTACTGATAAATTCCCACGAGTTTCTCTTGCTTTCACCGATGAATCTTCTCGGCATACATAGCGGTGAGTTGATGCCATTTGCTACACGACTTATCCTTGAGCTCTCTCATTCAGAGGCCGAGACGGCACTTCGCGGTACTAGGGCAAAGGGCGGCGATAGCGGTCTCGGAGAGAGTATCGCGGATCACAGTTGTGGTTCTGGTATGGGTGAGGGTGGATTTGAGCGGGCCTCCTCCGAGCAGTGCTCGTGGCCAGCAACCTCACACTTCGTTCGAGTCTTACTGGGGGCTCCTGGAGGAAAATTGGAGCCTGTTGCACTCCCTTGGTGCGACAACGCTCTGGCTTGCCCGCTTCAAAAGTGGCTCAGCTACACTTATGAAAAGCTCAATGGACACTGGTTTTATGAAGTGGCCTCCAACTTCCGTCAGAAGTATGTGGAGGCTCACAAAGCGGTGATGGGAGGCTCCCGTCCGAGTAGAAGGTGAAGAACACCCTGTCACTGGATGGCGTTATACAGGTTTGTGCTGGGTATGCTACGTGAGAAGACATACATATGTGATGAAGACGGAAGGGACGGCGGTAGATCTGAGATTTCTGTAGTATGCCCGTGCTCCTAGTAGTGCGTTGACTTTAACGTAGCAGAGCAGCGACCGAATAATGTAGCGCAAGTAGGTTACTGTAATATTGTTTCCAATGTGTTCTTGTCACGAGATGTGTAGTGAAGGTCGTCGTCTGCAGTAGTGTGGAGGTTTTCGCGGCGTACATGTAATGTTGTGTTTTTTTTTCGTTCACGGGAATGGAGCGATTTTTCACACCTTTTGCCATGGATATCACGGAGTCGTTCACTCGTCTCTGTATGGGCCGTTTCTGCGCAGTCCAACGGCAACTTCGTCTCCACGCTAGGCTAGAGCGTGGAGCATTCTGTGCGCCGTCGTTTTTACTTTTTTCTCCCGGACATTCGGATATTTCCATATATTTTTTTTCGTAGGCTCTCGCAGGTTGAAGGAGTGCCCTGCCGTTGTAGGCCATCTGTACTGTACCACACTGTACGGACATACTGATACGTGGTTTCAGATATTTTTTCTCCTAGGCTCCCAGGTAGAGCGAGTAGTTGGCCATCTGTCCTGTACCACACTGCGTAGATATTTTGATTGGTAATTTTAGGAGTTTTTTCTCCTAGGCTGTCTCAGGTAGAACCAGTGTTCCACCGTAGTAAGCCATCTGTACTGGAACACACCGGACAGACATATTCATTGGTAATCGATGTTCGACGATTTGTTGGCTTCATTTGTAGAAGCTGATTTTTGGATCAAGGCCTTGTACGTAGGCTCCGGTATCCGAGATGTTGCTAGTTTTACCCAGCAGAGTATCCTTGTGGATGTGAAAATCCCCTGACGGTTTGCACCGGAAACCACACCTTGCAAGAGGCGTGGGGCTCAGAAATACTTATCTCTCGCATTGTGCATACCTCGACGTTTTTCTTCAACGAGATAGTCCGGGAAAAGTACAAACTACAATTAGTGCTGGCAAGCCTTTTGTACGTACCCCGAAGCACCATCGGAATAGAAGAGTACATTAGAGGCAAGTGGAAGTGGACAAATAAAAAGCATCGCTGCTAGGCCCGACACTCACACGAGCTACGTCTTTCAGTAACTACTTTTGGGAAGGGGTCTCATTTTTGCAATGGGTTGCACTGCCCTGCTTGCATCTAACGGCCTGTATACGAGGCGGGTTTGGAGAGAATCAGTGGTGCAGTTAGTGTGGGCAAGGAGAGTTTTCCGGATATTGGAAAAGATCTATATTTAGCGAAAGTGTGGAGTGATCTTGTTTTTGTCCACGTGCTTGGCTGGTAGTGGGACATTTCCCGGTATCCCTGCTCATCTTGCTCGAGCGGGATGGCGAGAATGTGGGGGTAGAATCCGCACACATCAGAGAAGAAACAGCTCCTATGAGAATGCGCATGAACCTGTAGCTCGGGTGACTCACTGGTCCTGTGAATTGTGGGCAGGAAGCGTTTGTTGGATACACGAAAGAGCTTTTTGAAACCAGATTGTGGAGAGATTACTTTTTTTCACGTAATTGGCTGCAGAGAGAGTCTTTCGGATATTTGAGAGGATTTTTCTTAGCCAGAGATTGGAGAAATTTCATTTTTTTCACGTACTTGGCCGCTAGTGGGAGATTTCCCGCCGTCCCTGCTCATCTTGCTCTAGTGGGAGGGCGAAAAGGCGGGAGTAGAAGGCTTCGCGCATCGCAAAATAAACAACTCTTATGACAGTACAGGGGAAGTTTCTACTTTGGAGAGACTAACTGCCACTCTTAATGCGGACAGGGAGAGTTTTTCGGATATTTGAAAGGTTCTTCTAAAGCCAAAGTGTAGAGGGATTTTACTTTTTTCCCTTGTACTTGGCAGCTAGTGGGAAATTTTCCAGGTTTTTAAACCAAAGCATAGAGGGGTTTTACTTTTTTCCTCGTACTTGGCAGCTAGTCCGAGATTTTTCGGTGTGGTGTCCCTGTTCATCGTGTCGAGCGGGAGGGTGAAAAGCCGAGGGTGGAAGGCTGCACACATCACAAAATAGACAACTCATGTGAAAGTACAGGGAAAGGTGCTACTTTGAAGAGACTCACTGCCACTCCTAAAGTGGACAGGGAGAGTTTTTCGGACATTTAGAAGGTTCTTCTAAAACCAAAGTATGGAGAAGTTTCATTTTTCTTCCTTGTACTTGGCAGCTAGTGGGAAATTTTTCGCGTTTTAAGCCAAACCATAGAGGGATTTTACTTTTTTTCTCGTACTTGGCAGCAAGTCCGAAATTTTTGCGTGTCCGTGTTCATCGTGTCGAGCGGGAGGGCCAAAAGCCGGCGGTGGAAGGCTGCACGCATCACAAAACAAACAACACGTACGAGGCTACACTTGAAAATTCTTCATGTAATTCGCTACCGACAGTCGTATAAGTGCGTCCAATCGGTGTGCGACAACGGTTTTTCCGTAGCCAACGCTTTGGCACAAGGAGAGAACTTACCTCACGACCGAGTTCATCTATCCTTGAAAAAGTGCGTCAGTGGGCCGTCTCCAAAGTGGCGCCTCCGCCGACAGTGGGCAATGCTTTCCTACTGCAGGAAGACAAGGAACTACCATTCGTTTACAATTCAGTCGTGTAATTTCAAGGAACTGGGCGGACGCATGGGAGTAACCGGAGCACCACTTGTTTAAATATGGACAATCTACTCTCATGTCCCGTAAACACGGCTGCAAATTCCCCGTGCGTCGTGTGAGGGTTATTTGACGAGGATGAGGATGCGGTTATTCGCGCACGGTTGACCACATCTGCAGACCATCTTAAAACGTGACACTTTTACGTGCCACGGTGCTCACGCGCGAGATTCATTCGAGTCGCAGCCGCGGGTGAGTAGAATGATATGAGCGGAGTTCTGTAAACACTCCAAAGGAACACGTGACAACTAAAGCCGCGTGTCTCGGGCTGAACATTGCAATCACCGATCTCCCATTCGCTCACACGGTGGCGTTGACACGATTTCACATGCCAAAGTAGCGACTGTTGCTCCTTCTCGTAGTAAGTGCACAGCAGACCTACACACTTGGATGGGCGAACGTAAATACTTTACTTCAGGCGCCATTTTTCGGGAGTCGGAACCCGTATTGGGAGTTTTCGCGCTATTCAGAGACGGAGTCGTCCTTTTCGTTGGTCGACCCGCCCCATTAAAGACATCGTACCGCTTCAGCCGTTCTGCTTGGAATGGTGCACTCACACGTTGGTGCACGAACATGTATTAGTAGATGTTTTCAAATTCTGTAATTGTACGCGGGGAATTGCGTAAGGGAAACTTGAGTGCGCACGAATGGAAGCCTGCATGTTACGTGCGTGTGAGCGTGCACAGGAATCCGGGTACGGACGTACGTGTACACGGATTCACACACGTGTATCGGTACACCCACGAGAAACCCGCGCTCACGTCATGCCCATACATCCATTTACATACGTGTAATTTGAAAGAAGGTAAACCGGCGTATGGAAAGTTGTTATTAAGAAAACGGAATCAGCTCGTTCGCCGGTCAGCCCTTGACAAAGCGCACTGTGCGGCACCGCAAGGATACACTATGACTGTGTGTGACGAATACCGACCGGGAAACACGTATCCGTGAATTTGCCACGGATGCAAAGTTCTGCGGACGTACATAAATTCGTTGAACAGATTACACAATTCGAGTGGACGAAATGTATATAAGTTTGGTGCACCCGCTGCAAAGTGTAAGGAGTACGACCGTGGTAGCTACGCTTTGAAGCAGAGATCATTCCTGCGCAACGCAGCGACACCCCACCCTGGTAAGAGCCCAAAACTGAAATTTCAATGCTGTGAGGATGGAGTTAGAGGTTTCGGGCCCATAATGGAACTCGACTGCATGACTGGACACATCAGACTGTTACCTGGTGTGTTGCGTCACAGATGAGAACGGCACCAACCCCTTTGTTTCTTCATGGTGTGGCCGCTTAGTTGTTGGTGGTGGCAAGCGATCTGGCATTCAACATCTCGGGGTGTCAAGCAACCACTGGCCAAGAAGAAATGAGGTGGTGGTGATATATGTCAAGTGAAATTCAACCTTGTTAAGGACACTAGTGTTTCACCTGCAGCCTCAATGCTACTGCACCTCACTGCTTCAACGTATACATGTTGAGCACGCAAGACGTGTGCAATTCACTCGTGAGAGTAGATACAATCTAGCCAAAGCCTTTCATGAGATCAGTAGCACAAGGGCACAGTGCTTATCATACAAGGTTAGCGCTGACACGCAAGGAAGCCCTTGGCGCTTACGCTGAACGATTAGTCTGGTGTACAAGCGACCTTTTGATGTTCAAGATTTACACCTCCACCCGCGTGCGTTGGCCCGCTCTATTGCAAAAAGGAGAGGTTCCTCGTAACCTCGAAGAATCCCGTCTGCCTATCCAGCTACTCTGTGACGTAGACCCCCAAGGCTGAAGGACACTGTTTCTTCTCTCAGTAGCATGTGGCGGACAGCACAACCTTTCCACATATGTGTGTATTCTTTGATATATTTCAGGTGTTACTCTGCATCAGTATACGCGTCTCTCATGTTTGCGCGCACGTGGAGATCATGCAGAACTGCACCTACACTATACAGGTGCATCTCATTTTGCACTCTTAATTGTGTGTGTGTTTTTTTTTTGGTTTATCTGTCTCTGTCTCAGTCCACACGTACGCAGTATTGCTGGTGGACACACGAGTGACCTGCATTTCGCTCGATTGATTATCTTAGATTTTTACTACCGGGTGGAACATGTCAATCCATTGAAGGAATTCACTGCGTATCTGCTTCTTCCGCTTCTATCGTGATCTAATACATGCCATCACAGGCATGTTACGATATTGAGACGAAGACCCTTATGGAAAGATGGAACTTTAGGATTCTTTTCTGACAGATGTCCACAGCTGCTCTTGCCCTGCTGATACCTCTCTACAAGTTTGAGTTACCCACCGGCGTCCTCCTCCATATCGGCAAGTCGCCCTACGCTTCGAGTTCTCACATTTTTCGCAAGTGTCGACTGCGGCGTTGACACAGAAGACTCGTGGCATTAGCGGTGCCGTGCACTTCCAAACCATGAACCAGCTTCATATCTTGAGATATATACACGCACTGTGTTCAGTTCCAAAACAATTCCTGCTTTTTCTAAGTGTAGGGCTCCTTTCCAAAACGAGACACACACGTTTCCACACGCAGGGTAAAGGAACACGCAAAACCGATACGCAGACATTTAGTAATATTTACTTGAGGAGGTTGTAAGGCCCTCTTAGAAATTCAGGAAAATCGTGTCTCTTTCTCTGTCATGACACAGTGTCGCACCTGTTTGTGGAGCTGTTGTCGTCTTCTGCGTCTTCCCCGCAATCTGAGTACGGTCGTCAGCTGGCAAGCACTGCTACCTTCTTTCTTGGTGAACATCCATATTACTTGCTTTCACTGACAACCGAACTTTCTTGCTTCGCTGACGGACTGTTCTTGCTCCTCTGCCCTTAAGCAGTGCCACCGGCTTCTTCCGGTGCAGCCTCCTGCACCCTTAGCGGGCGTCAACGCCAGCAAAAAAGTCCCGTAAGTGCTTTCTCTGAAAAGAGTTTACGTCATCTCGTTTGCCAGCACAGAGGAACCACCGCGTCAATGTCGACGATCTTTGCCAACCGTCGACACCACTTCGCCAACAAACCAAGGAAGCCTCTCCCCAGATTACTACGAGGACCTGCAGGGCTTCACTGTAAGGTATGTTCACCATGTGCGCATTTACAAGTTCCCACGTTCGGGCCGAGCACGTTACCAAAATGCCTGCTTCCGACGATTGCAACTTACTTCGTACCAGGACTTCAATTTTTGTTACGTGGTGGCGACGCGGCACTAAGGCAGCTGTGTGTCCACGATACTGCCCTCGCGGAACGCGCCCAGCGTACGTGCTGTCTCACGAGCTCCACGTCGCAGATATTAAACTGCGAGACGGGCGCCGCGGTTAGACGGTGAAGATTGCGCCGAGTCCTCGAAACATGATCTCCGAATTCACCACTGATGTATAGAAGCATAAATTCAATGAAGAGTGCGGCGTGGTGGAAGAAATTCCATCTTATTTCATTCTCCCTAGCCTGACATTTCTCCCAACTCGTTTATCCAGCGAAGCGTCACGAAAAAGATCATCAGCAATTCAAGGAATCCAGCCAGGCAAATCCGTGTTTGGTGAAGTGTTTCGTCGCGCGCACTTCTCTTGCACACGCACGCAGATTGAACGATTGTGAAGAAGACGGAGGAAGCCGCGGTGCAGTGGTGTGCCTCGGGCGACGGTGTCTGTCGACAGCCTTTCGCCCGTACACGCAGGCCGGAGGAAGGTGCAGAACGCTGGGGGGACTAGAATTGTGGCTCCTAAAGAGGGCGTGCAACATCCCGGAGATAGACTTGAGACAGAGTACGCACTGTCGTGACGTCTTCCTCCGTTTTATATGCCTCCTGGTTCAGAAGACCGCTATTGAATGTGCCAGCAGTTTCTGGAAAGGCTGCCACCGAAGCTGGGGGGCACTGCAAAATGAAGGCTATAAATCAATTTTTTAGCTGGCAATACTGGAAGACAGCGGACACACCGAAAGAGGTGTGGGGAATGACACCTTCACCATAAGATGTGGTTGACGTGTAGTAGGTATGGGTTTCTGCAAGCGGTGCGAAGGCGAGAACGATTGATTTACTGGTCTGGACTCCTAGGGCAGAGAGCACCTCTTTATCTGCATGAACATCGCCTCAGTACGCAAAATGGAACAATTACCTAGGTGCGACACTCTGGTGACGGGCACACTCAAACACAGAACTTTGCGATCAGGACGCTGATAGTGAGGGCAGCCCAGATATGTAGGAGACGAGTATGCGAAAAGACGGCGTCGAATCTCCTTGCCTGTAGAGTTATTTAAGCCAGAGAAAGTCCCATTTACTCTCACCGTTGAGTGAATTGCCTGATCAGAAATGTAGGCCCACACACAAGCTCTTCGTGTGCGGAGACGTCGTCAAGTGCCCGCAGAGATACTGACGGTACACGGAAGTCACACCGGTTACACGATGTAGTATCCAGCTTTCACAGGGAACCCGTCCAGACATACACTGCCGCAATGGAACAATGTGCTCGGAAGACGTTGTGAAGGATTCACTACGCTCCGTATGCGCATTACATGGTAAGTAGATGCACGTGTGGTGGGTGATATTTTCTATTGAATATCATACGCGTATGCTTGTACTACTTGACGTAAAAGAGCTCACTTTCCACGGAAGGTAGCCCTCTTTACACGGTAGACCGCGGAAGTCCTTTGTCTCCAAGTAGTCAGGCGCCCAGATTTTGCCGAACTGATGAAAATGGCTGTTTTTGTGTATATATTCGCATTTCGCCATATTTGCTGACTTCGACGAAGTCAACGTCTTGCCTTTAAGTCGGCCATGTGCAAACTCGTGCGTACGAGTTTGTAATGGCTGCTTGAGGCTGGTCTGTCCGTGTACGCCACTACAGAGTAGACCGGCGAGTTGTAGGCTGCCCTCTCTGATTTTGTGCTTGCGGCCCCCGTGGCGTTGTTCATCCTTCTCACTAATCGGTTCTTTCTGTAAGGTTTCCTCTTCGTAGTTCGACGGCGCTGGGGGAGTGTCCTGCCGTCTGCTCTTACTTCGGAGACATCCGGGACACCTGGATGAAGTTTCAAGACGTGTTTATTATGTCTTCTTGGATTTGGTCTGTAGCCGTTATGCACTTCTGCTGCATTCTCTTGCTGGATACCATTGGTGCAGAAATCGCCAAAATTTACGCCGTACCGTCGTGGCGCCCTGAAAGCAGCACACTTCTGCTAGGCGCCCAGCAATTTCAAGCGCAGGACCGATAGACGGAAAGATATACATATACTTGCACGGGTGTGCACAAATCCCTAGCAGGTTTCATTTTCTCTGTCAAAACTGTTACAATGGTGTGAGTCAAGCGCGGTGGACTCTCAGGCCGCGCGATTGATCTGTGATTGTAGATGCTTCCGTGTACGTGTGTGTGTTCTTCTACACATAAGAACACACACCACTGGACCGACAACACACAGCAAATGTAAATGTTGGAGTTCCCACAAAAATTATCATGTGTCCACAGGGGCGGACGTATTAACTACGTGGGTGGCAGGCATTTCTGTGAGGACGTTGCTCCGGAAGACGCGTCTCATGAACGTATTAGCAGGTAGAAGAAAACTGCCAGACAGCTCCCAAGCAATTCTGTCTCCGACTTCCTACCAGTACGGAGAATTCAGCAAGCTCACGTAGGCGCACTCGGTTGCGTGAATAGTGAATAACCTCTGCGTATGCGTCTCACGCTGCGCCTAAATTTCCTGCTGACCTTACCTACGTTGCTTCCATCGTAAGCTGCGGACGAGCAGAAGGCGCCCACTGCCGGCGATGCATGCAAGCAAACTCATACAGACAAGTAAAAGAATTCTACACTAGCCTGACAGAATACAGGTTTTAGAACATGCGTCAAGGGAAACAAGGACCACGACGTCAGAACTATGGAAGCAACGGCTGTGTTGCCCACGAGCAAGAGTCGACGCAAAGGGACAAGTCTGTTCGAAGCCCTAACTAATCGTACACACAGAGACAAACGCAGACACTGGTTGTAGAATTGATGTACCGTGGCATGAAGTACGAGAGTTAGTGTTCGAAGAAGTGTCCTTAAAAGTCCAGAGAGAATATCACTGTTTTGCAGTACGATACACGTGAGGAATCATTTTCCGCAGCATCCCATTTGACTGCCTTGAAAGCTGTAAAACTGGTGTACGCCCACAAACTTATCATGTCACAGTTTTTGTCCACACAGCTTTGTTGAGAGACATGCACGGTGGGCGATATTGCTGAACCCCTGGATAAGGATACGTTTTCCTTATCACATGTTCGATACAACTCTTCATTCCATTTTACTGGTGTTTATACTCAGTACTCACTGGGGTGCGCAAGTTGAAGTGGTTTCCGTACGTCGGAAGGTGTGCTGGTAATCCGTTCTTGCTCGGGTCTCTGCGGCAGTCTCTCCGTGGGTACTAAGGGGAAGTCACGTTGAGTCTCCACGACTTTATGGGCAGAAAACAGTTGCAACACGTTAAACGTCTCAATTCTTGCTTGCCTTCAGAATATAAAAGCGAACAGTACAGTTGAACACAACGGCTAACGGACACGTTCTTTCTGCCGCTTGTCGCATGTACATCCAGCGTACAAAGTTGCCAGAATTCAGGGGTGTAGCTTGCGTATTTTCCACCTCTGTACTCTTCACGATGCATCAACCGTTGTTGCCTGCGCTCGTTGGAAATTTTGCTGCCCAAACTGGTTTCACCGCGCGGTAATATTTCTTCTAATATTCGTCCATCGTGGCTGTCGAGTTCGGATGTTGTGCCAGTAGGAGGTGGACGGCGTCCCTTTCTGCAACCGAAGCGTCAAGCAGCATCTTTTTGCCGAGAAAAAACCTTAAATGTGCGGGCTTTTCATTTTGCACAACTCTCCAAGATTAAAACGTTGCTTATCTCCCGCACACTGGGACACTCACCCATATTTACTGCAACGAGAATTTCGCAGGCGCCGCACCCATATTTTGAGCATCAGTGGATGTGCACACAGAAGCCCGCAAGAGCGACACTTTGATGCGACGGCAAGCTGACGCGTACGCGTGCTAATGTACGTGGACGGGTAAACACGTGTACGCATTGTTGTACGTATATATATATATATATCTATGTATATATATACCACTGCGCACATGTGCACGTGTGAGCACATATTTGTATATGTGCCGTGTGAACGCGTGTATATATATATATATATATACACGCGTTCACACGTGTAGGCGAGTGATTCTGTCGTTGTCCGTCTATACTGACACATGCCTTCTAGCAGGCGAATTCTTGCATCGACAAGCGCTTTCTTGGACAAACGTATTCGGAACAATTATGCGTACGAAGTAGCGTCACATGTGGTGAAACGAGGCCGCAGTGCACTTGTGTACGCAGCAATTCTTTTTCGTTGTGCTGCGCGACGTGTACACAGTGTTATACGCGGAACTGCTATCATTCACAGTACTCTTCGAGAAGTACAGCTGATTAATCCGTCTCAATACAAATTACCAGTGGATGTACAAGTGTAGCTTTCCACAAGAAATGTCTACCGTTTTAGGACCTCATACAGATTTGCACATTCGTACGGCGTAGCTGCTTAGAGGGAAAAGTGGGAAGCGAACCGCCTGAAACTACCCGGATCAGAGTTGAAATGGTGCTGCTTCCTTGAAAGACAAAGCGGACTGTTCGAGACGGCGCCAATTTGTGAGTTTGAGAAAATACGGAGAAACGCACGTGTGACGTTTGCGCCCCGGAAAGCAGCACAGAACACCGTTATTGCGTTCAGACGGAAAAGGCAATTTCCGTCGCCTTCTCATTCAGAAGCTCGTGTAAAAAGAAGACTTTGAGATATCTCTTGCAATATCCTTTAAGAGCAGTTCGCTGGTGCAATTTTGTATACTTTGCGTTGATGTTGATTTTGAGCGCGTACCGATAGGCAGCTAGGCAGAAAGTGTAGTCACTTTCTACCAGCTGAGAAATAACCTGTCATTTCGTTGGACAATACGCAACGCTGCATAAGTACACGTATGTTCTGAGGTGGGAGTACGTATGCATTTCTGTTGGCCAGAGTTTCACTGCAGTCCAAAGAAAATCGAAATAAAACCCCGCAAGCGACATACAGCAGGTGTCGTTTTGTTTGTTGTTCACACGAACGACAACACACGCTGCTCTCCGCTGTGTCCACACTGCCACGTGCCAGGTAATATTTCGCTCTGCATACGTCGACCGCTTGTGACTTCTTCCCTGTGATTGTGAGAAAACTAAAGCGACTTGTCCATTTAAGGGGGTTTGCCTCTCTTGTTGCTTTTTTCGAGAAACCGGACACCTCGGGATGAAGCACAGAGGAGAACGATCTGCATTTGAGGGGATGGTCGGGGGGGTGTGGCACACACGTTTCTGTCAGACGCATATATATATATATATACATACATATGTATATACGTGTACATATTTCGTGTAGTCGTTGGTGTGTGGACACGCAGGGCTCTTGGAGGCTCACCTACAAGTCTGCGTGTGCGGTCTGGAATTTTAATATACAGGTACGTATGCATCTGTCTCTATTCTCAGCGTGCCCAGTCCTACACGTAGAAGATCCTATTTCTTTCATGCTTTCCTTTTCTCCCTGCTGATATATCGCGTAGGTCCTCGGGGCTAATATGGTGTGCCTGACTTAGTTGTGACTCGACTGACAACTAAAAAGAGCGTTGCTTGTATGCATAACTTCGACGCACACGGATAGTACGGGTCGTTGTGTCTGTCTTTTGCTCACCCAACATCCATGATCTGCAGTTCGCAACAAAGTTTACCGAGCACTTTGGATCGAGCACCCCTGCATGTGGCGCAGATCCCTTCCCGGCCTCAGCTATGTTGTTTCCTCCTCTTGCGTCTCGACTCCGATGAACCAAACTATTGCGTCACCCACGACGGAGAACGAAAAACGATGCTAGGGCTCCTTTTGAGCGTACTGCAGTGAATGACCCTAGTCATATTAGGTTGACGCACAACTTGGAGAAAATGCAGTATTCAGTAACAGGAGAATAGCTCAAGCTGAACACGCTTAGTCGCACGATCGCTTGCTGATACTGCGTTGTTATAGTTCCGAATGAATGGAAGCAAGAACGTTGCAGTACTTCGTAAGGGTTCAGTTAGTTATTGCCGGGTCGACGGAGGCCTCCCCGAGGGGCATGTTGTGCTCATCTCTGAGTGTTGATTTCGGACTGATTAGGCGGTTGTTTGCTCCGTAGCATCAGTCTCTGATGGCAGCTTTCCACTTTTTTTGCCCGCGCAAAAGTTCACCGCGCCGCTGCTGACCGGTCCGTGTCAATAGTTGATACGGACGAAGCAAAGAGCAGCCTCTCTCCTGCTGAAGTCGAGACGAGTGCGACGCTTACATTCAGAAAGTTGACTTTGATGCAAATGTAAAGTTTATGCACGTCTATACAGTTACAAGTAGTTGTGACAGCAGGGACACGTATGTGTGTATCCATCGGATACCCCAAATCTTTATGTATATATATGTTTACACATCGATTTTCCACGTGTGCTGCATTACCTGATTCCGTCCGCTTCCACAAGATTCTTGAAATTTTTCTCTTTTGCAGCCGTACAGTTCGGTATGTCCCGTTGTCGCTCCCGCCGGCTCCTGCAGGTAAGAGTGCTTGATCCATAGGTTCCAGCTTCCGCAGGAAACTGTCTTTCCTTTCCCAACATTTTCGACCTTACTATATTGAATCTTTTATTCGCTTGTTTCCTGCTGCGCAGAGGGGACCTGTTTTCTGTGTGGACACTTAGGAGTAGGTCCTGTCAATCCAGGGCTTGTGCGTAGCACAGTCGTGGAGAATTACTCACAGAGTTTGTATTGCATGTAAACCTTGCTACTTTTACGTAGTGGCGCCGCGTATACACAGCGGTTAAAATATGGAGGTATGTGAGTATCTGGATATCTTTCAGTGGTAAACCGCAGCCCACACGCAGAACGGCAACAAGAATACGGCGACTCAGTCGCGCCACCGCCCCATTTCAGTAGCACACTTGGTACGTGTGGTGTACCACGGAACATCTTCAGTAGTTGAAAATGAGAGGCACAACGCAGGACAACGCTATAACTAAAATATTCACCAGCAGATCTGCACCTGCGTACCGTTTCTCTTTAGAGTTGTGTCGCCTTTAATTGTGGACTTGAACTGGCGCATTTTCCCCGCTGTGGCGCACCTTATGAAAGCGTATGTTCAAGTTGGTTCTATTGTGGGACGCGCGCAGTCTTCAGGTAGCAGGTCAGCTCCTAAGAGTTCAGTTTTTTTTCTATATTCCCTCTCTGCTGGGTGTGCGTTTACTGTGGAGTACTTCGGCATCAAGTGAGACAGCGCCTGTAAATGCTGTAAACAAAGGAGGAGTCTCTGCCTGTTTTTGTGCTGTGCTGCGCTGAGCGTAGAAATAGATACACACATACATGTAGGCCCCTGGTTCTTGGTCAGACTCCATTTGATGTTACTGTTCTGCATGTGATGCGGCTGCTGTTGTTGTGGCGGCTGTCCTCCGGTAGTCCAGGCTGATGCACTACCCTGTCTGGTGCTGCTGTGGATGCTGCTGCAGATTCGCACGTGATGTGCCGCCGCTCCCATGGAGGCGCCCGACTGTCACGTTCCGTACCTATGTTGTAATGCGTGTGCACCACGTTGACTCACGAGGTAAAGCTCTAGAAACATATCGCCTGGCGTTGAATTCCCTCCTACAAGCTTCCAAAGAAAGTATCATCTTCTTTTCACTCTTCCGCCACCCGCCTTCTCTTTACTCTTCTTGTTCTCACTCGCACCCAGTCAGGGGCGAGTGCTATGTTTTGACATGCGGCGCTCTTCCCTAAACTACGGCTTGACTACCGTCTTCGTAACTCGGAGACACTGTCAAGAATGTTTGTTTCGGGACGGAATCAGGAGAAAACTGCACACACGGACACGCTGAATTCGACTCTTGGACTGAGCTGTAGAAAACGACAGCGCTACACACAGCTCATGACCTGTACAAACACTTCCATCCCCACTGCGTCCATCGCCTTCGTGACAGCAAATACTCCGCCTGGCACGTCTCTGAAACGGCTTCCCAGCGCAACGGCACCTGCTGGCGCCCGTATACGAGCTGCGCCGGTGGCTGCCTCATCAGCGTCAGCAGCTGCTGCGGTTGCAGTTGACACTGGTAGTACTGCTGGGGATCCACAAGCTGCTGAGGAGTCACAAGCAAGTGCAGCTTCCACCCTTCCAGGTGCCTCCTCTCTGCCTGCACCTTTCGCCGCTTCTTCTTCTAGAGAACCAGACCCCCTACAAGCGGACCTGCTTGCCGCTGTGGTGTGTGCACGAGATGCTGCGCTTGGCAAAAAGAGCACGTGCTTCTTCAACTCTTTTCGTGAAGCCACACTGGTCTGTCCTCCTACGGAAAACAAAGGCGAAACAGAAGGAATGAGGTCACTTGATTTGCAGCTTCTGACGCTACAAGGACAGCTTCACAGGCGGTGTGCACAGGAGGATGATACCAGCAGCAGAGAGGAGGGAAGATTTGTTAGGGAAAGAAGCGCGTGCGTCACGGTAGGGACTCCTGAGGACAGAGAATACACCGCAGGAATTGAGAGTACGGAGGACGAAAAAGGCCGAGGAAATTTCGGCGATGCGAAAGCTGAACACGAGAAGTGCAGAGATGCTTCACGCGGTGACGAGGCTAAAAACGAAAACGGCATGTATTCGTGGGAAAGAGGTGCTGGTGAGAAGTGCAGTGTTGACTCAGAAAAAAACACCTACGCCTCCGATAGGGGCAGGCGACGCGCACGCCTCTGCTGCGACGACTTTGACCATGTATCCACTTGTATTCGAGCCCGACGAGCTGCGTGCAAAATCTCTACGGGTGCTCAGAACTGCTCTTTAAAACGGGAAGGTTATAGCGTTACGTGCGTTCGAAAGTCCGCCTGCGCAGGTGGGGCACGCACCGACGCAGAGATGCAAGAGGCCGGTGTCAAAATTGCTTCCGTCGACGCAACACGGGGCCAAGGTGATAGCTGTGATGGTGACAGCGACAGAGGCCCGCTTACTGAAGAACTTCAGGTGACAGGCACACACACGCACACGACAGAGCTTTCTGATAAGGAGAGCACGACTGCCTGCTTTTTTCCTCTGTCGGCTGCTCGACAACGACGCATCGTATTAGGTGACTCCCAGTCTTTGAGCCCTCAGGCGGAAAGGCATGCGTTTCTTAAACCCCGAACAGCGTCGCGTGCGCGCCCTCCGCCGGTCGGGAACAGCGGGTTGAGGACACCTTCCGCGAGAGCTGCAGAAGAAGTCCTCGCAGAAAATCCACCCTGTTTATCTACGGACCTGAGGAGGATAGTAGAAGACCCTGGTGCAGTCGTGTCTGAAAGAGTGCCTTGTCCCATGGTGCACGGAGGGACGGCAGCCGTTGCTTCTTCTACCGCGCCGCTGTCGGGATCTGCTGGTGCTCTTTTTGCTTTAATTCAGACAAGCAATAACCCAGACAATATTCATGCGACATCCAAGGAAAGTTCTATACACTACTCAGGCATCACTGCATGTGTTCCCAAGACTCAAGAGGTGAATGCGGTTGTACGCCCTGCCGACGTTCCTGCGTCCGACGCGGTTCCTTCCTGTCCCAGTGCCATACCGTCTGCTGCTGATTGTTCATTTCCTGTTTCATTCGCCTTTGCTGCTGGAGCGTCTGCTGTTAGAGCGGCGCCATCCTCTGCAGATCGAGCATTCCGCGCTGGTGCAGTCTCGGCGTCTGCGGCTCCTACGTCTGCTGCAGCGACTGCTTCGACTTCTATGACTTCTTCTGTTGCTTGCACTCTCGCTCGGGCTTCTGCTTATCCTGCGGCTGTCTTTTCCGTGTCTAGGCCTTTCCCTGCTGTTGGCTCCAGCGACGCGCCTCGTGCAACGTCAACCGCGACTACTAACGTCGCAGCGATGAAAGAAGACAGCAGCAACACAAGCCATCACGGGCTTTCTCACCGCAGGTCTTCATCCTGTGCGTGCCGTCCCCAGGGTAGCACGCCGCAGGTGGGCCGCGGCAGCCCAGTGCGGAAAAGGGAGAAAATCGAGCAACCTGTCGAGTCCGCCGTTACAGCAACAATAGAGCAGCAGCTGCCTGCGTGTGGCTTCGCTTTGAACACATGGCTGTGGACTTCATCTGAAAGAAGGGTGTCGGCGACGGAGACACCAGCAAGGATAAAAACCACACAGCAAGAAAGCGCAGTCACTTACGGATACCCAGAAGTAGAATCACCTGCTTGCCTCCAAGGTGCAATTGAGAAGGTGATGAGACTTGCGGCAGAATCTGGCGCCCGAAGGCTGGCAGGCACAAGGGAATGCGCGATCGCAGTTGGACGTCAACCCCCCGTTCAGAGGGATGAGTTTGAGCCACGGCTACGAGCTATCGAGGCTCAGCACCGCAGGCGCCCCTCCGAGACGCCTTTCATCGTTTCCACAAAGGCTGATGAGTTTCGTATGCAGAGAAACGCTTTGAATCAGTCCAGGTCATTGCCGGAACTCAAAGGCTGCAAGTGTTTAACCGAGCTGAAGATTCACGCAGGCCAGTGTGCGTCGTACCTGCCTGCAGCGCATCCCGGGACCTTGTGCAAGTCTGTAGCAGTAGGGGCTGCGCCTTGGGATAGAGCGTCGTGCCTGCAGCCTGAGGAATCTCTGTCGTCCGCTCGTGCAGCAGAAGCGGGTTGCGCACCTGCTCCACTAGAGAAAGAAGGCAGGTGCGAAACAACAGAAGGCATGTGCGTGCGTGGTGCTGCAGGGCGCAGGGGGTTGCATGAAACAGAAGAGAGTGAGCACCCGTATGCAGCACCGGAGGGACGACGCATGTCCTTGGCCGGAGACGGAGCTTGGAGTCCTCCATGTGTGTCACGTGAGCGCACACACACAAGATCACGCAGTGTAGGAATCGCCCGCGCAATCATCCGCCTACGAGACAGTTTGAATAAGAAAGCAGACGTGACTTTGACGGTGGCGAAAAACAGCGATTTTTCTCCGACGGCCTTTTTTCCTTCTCGTTATCCTGGCTGCTCAGTTAAACAGCTGCCGTATCCGCGCGGAAGCAGCACTGCTTTTGCTGGAGTTGGCGACTCTGTTGCTTCGGCCCCACACCTGCTCCAGGGAACTGCAATGGAAAAGGAAGCAGCAGCCAAGCCCCCCCGCGATCGAGTGGCACGTATGCAAAGGCGTGGCCGGGAAATGGGAGGTACATACGACGCCTCGGGAAGGAACGAAGAACGAGAAGGGAACGGACGCGGTGAAACCGGCACAGGAGACGCAGAAGGAAAGGCAGTGCGCCTACTTCAAATGAGAAAGAATTCTCCCTTGTGCAAAGAGGCAGGGAAAACTTCTACAGTAGCATGTTCCTCTCTGGTGCAGCAGCTTGGGTTGACGCTACGAACGGGAAACAACACGCTCCGCACTATCTCTTCGCCTGGGTCAGAGAAAGAAAAACCCGCGCTTGCTCCCTGGTTCTCTTCTGAATTCGCTACTTTAGCAGATAGTGCCTCCCGACCGTCTGATACACAGAGAGTTGCATGCGCACCAGAAGAATCTGCTGCCCCTGTGGAAACCACAGCAGCTGCTGTCGTCTATGAAGCAGCACCTGGCTGCGACTCAGCAACTACTGCAAGTGGAGAGTCTTTTCTGCAGACGGAAGGGAAGACGGCCTCTGCTGCCTCTTCTTCACAGCCAGTAGCAGGGGGGACACGTGACCGTGTGTACACCGGAGCGAGCCCAGCAGCGTGTGCTGTCCATGCCAAGGGACCGCCGGTCCCTACTGCGCATGCAGAAGCAGCAGCACTGGCACGTAGTGGCGCTGTAGTGAGAGGGGAGACTGTAGGGCACTGTGTGGCTGCTGAGCATGCACCAATTGTGGGAGTCGCTGGCACAATTGTTCCACAACCAACATCCACGGCAATGCGCTGCGCCGGTCGTATACATGCGCCGGCTGCAGCAGATGCCGGGGGGGTATCAAAAGCCCCATATAAGGAGCGTCATGGTGCTGCTGTGCGTCCAGCCGCGGCAGCCGCAGCTGGTAGTTGTCCCGCGCCTGAGGGGTTTTGCACACCGGCACCAGGACACGCAGACGCACGTAAAAACAAAGCGCAGTGTCCTCCCATTCGCTCTCACGGTGCTTGCAGTAGCGAGAACACTATCCAGTTATCAAAAGGCAGGTGCCAGACTCCTGCAGTTGCCTGTAAAGCCTTTGCAAGGTCACCGCGTTCGCGACTCTCTGCCACACGACAGCTTTATCAAGCACTGAAAGCACGTAAGCAAACAGGAAAGCACGAGTACGCGTACACAAACGCAGTGGCGGCTGCCGCAGCAGGAGCCCCAGCCGCGCATATTACGGCAAAGGAAAAGATTAACCAAACAATACCAAATAGGGGACTGCAGCTGCTGCTGGCAGCAGAAAAGGCAGTACAGGCAGCGAGCAGAGATGCAGGAAAGGCAGGGCAGGAGTTAGCGCCACCGGCAGCGCGACTGGCGACGGCAGCACACACAGACACGAAAACTGGTAAAAACACAGGACATAGGACAGCAGACGCGGCCGTAGTTGCTGCAGCGTCAGGGGCCGCAAGGTATGCTCCGAAGCAGGGTGGAGAAAGGGAAACACTTGCAGAGCATCAAGGGGGAGCAAGAACGGCAACTGCACAGCGTAGCGGGGAAGCACCTGAATTGGGACAGCAAGACAGAGCAGCGTCGGTACCCGTAAAGAATCGTACGTCAGTAGAGAAGGGCACAGTAGCAAAGACATTTCAGCAGCTTGCTGCGGTGACAGCAACCACCAAGCGAGCTTCACCAGCCGCCACTCGAAGCGCAGATTCCGGCAGAGCCGTCAATGAGAAAGCAGTCCGAGAGAGAACAGTCGCGGAGGAATCGAAGTCCGCATCAGCGGAACTGACAACGGCGGTGCGAGAGGCCGTCACACAGGAGGAAGCAGAAACTTGTGCGGTGGCAGGTAGGGCGGGAGAGACAGTCACAGAGGAAGGAGTCGCCGCAGGACGAACAGCAGCAATAGCCAAGGCAGTACCGGGGGAATCGCACTCACAAGCAGGAGAGACAACCACAGCGGCAGCACTTAGATCGCAGGAACTAGCAGCGAAAGCAAGCTTAGCAGCGAAGCAGGATACACCTGCACAAGAGAGAGCAATAGCAGAAGACGGAGGCATAGCAGACGGTGCGGCAGAACTAGACGGAGGACCAAAAGAGGCAAAAGAAAAAGAAACAGTTCACGCGCGTGAGGTAAAGAGATACAGCAGCTGCGGCACAGGTGCACAGACAGGACCCGGAAAGAGAGTAGAGGACCCCCTGCAGAAGAAGGAAGTGAACCGAAAGAACAGATGTGACCACACGGAGAACACTGCAGCCCCATACATCCTGCTGATGGAAGCAGGAGGACGGCAGGGGCATTCGCTGATGCAAAGAGCGACGCGTGCAGAAACAGCAGCCCTGTCGCAACATCCTTTGACGGAGGTACTGACAGAGTACTCAGGTGTGCAAGACAAAAATGTAGATTACCCTGAGCAACACACAAGAAACGTAGGAATATTAGCAGCCGCGACGACGCTACCCGCTGTAGGGACACCAGCCGCAGGAAGGGCAGCGGCGACAGCTGGGCCGCCAGCAGCAATTCCAGGAGCAACAACAGTAGCAATAAAGGTGCAACCGCACGCAAATGAAGGAACAAAACCTGCAGCTGCAGCACAGGAGTGTGGCTTTCTCTCCTCTCACCCGGGAGCTGAAACCCGGTCGCTCCTGTGTAGGCTTTTCCAGAGGCAAGGTGGAAGCCAGACTAGTAGTCAAAAGGAGAACTCCCCACATGCTCTACGCGACAATGCAGGGGGAAAGTGGTGCCCGTGTGCCGCTATCGACGGGCTGAAGCGACAAATGCCGCTGCACGCGTCTGCGGTTGATAGTAGGATGAAGAACTTGCAGCAGGGTGGACGGAGCTTGCTGCCGCACATAAGAAGTCCCTATATAAAAGGTTCTGCATGTACAAACGAATGCGATACTGCTGACGCTGCAGCCTCTGCACTTAGGAATCATTCTGGCTCACCTCCTGTCGCACGCGTCGCTACAGGGAAGGGTACTGTAGATTCTATGCCCCAAACGAGGACACGCGTAAATGCTGGAGCTGCAGCTTTTACTGCAAGTGCCGTGTTGACCTCTAATGCAGCTGTTTTTGTTGCAGCATCACCTCAGGCTTCCTTCGCTGTCCCTGAACCCGCACCTGCACCAGCAGCAGGTGCTCCTGTGAATATGTGCCATCCTTGTGTAGTGCGGTGTCCTGCTGTTGTAAATGGTGCACTTGCTGCTCTTGCTAAACCAAACGTAGCTCCTCTTGCTGCCGCTGCTGATGCTGAATCCTGCTCTCCCACTGCAGCAGCCGTTACGACGTTGGCGACCCCTGCTGAGGCTGCTGTGACACAACTGTTTCCTGCTGCTGCCGCGGCTGCTCGACCGTCGGCTTCTGCATGTGCTGTAGAGGGAGCGTCCTCTGCTATGATGAAGACGTCGCACGCTGCTGCGCCCGTTGCCAGGTACGACATGCAGCACGCTGCGAAAGAGGCGCATTACAGTCCACAGAGAAAGATCAACTGCTCCAGCTCTGCTGCCGAGAGAAGGTTGCAACAAAACCATCTCCAGTGTTATTCTCGGTCTTCTTGTTGCCTCAACTCTGCTCCCAATTATGCCTTTTCGTCCTGTTTCTTTCGTCGTCCCTCTTCTGACACGACCGCTCCCGACGGATCAAGTATCTGCCCACTTTTTCCAGCAGGTAAGGCAGCTCTTAACGTCTGCAACACCGCACCAGCAGCAACAACACTGGAACCGGCGCCTGCGACGGCAGCAGGAAGGCGGTCGAGGAATGCAGCTGCTCCCGTGGACTCTGGAAGGCTGCATATTGCGATTGCCACTTCACCAGCTGCAACAGCACACGAGGACGCAGCGATGGTAGCCAGCAGGGCTACTGCAGCAAAGACAGGAGCCGCTGCAACAGGAGCAGCAAGACATGCAGCAGCAGCAGTAGCCGAGGAGTCAGTAGAGTGTGAGAAAAGACCAGGCAGCAGTGGGGAGCCGGCCTCCCTCCTCTTTACAGCTGCGGCTGCTTCTTCGCCAGCAGCCTCAAGCATAGCGGCAGGACGGATGAGTTTTGTTGTTGAAGTGAACTGCTGTACACCGCAGCAGCCAATACAGGGAATTACAGCTGGTCGTACAAAGGGAAGCAGCACCACCCACCACGGTGGGAGCACCAGGAGTCCCAGCAGCAACAGCAGAACCAGCGGCGAAAGCAGTGGCGCTAGCAGCAACTTGACCGGAAGAACCGGTGGCGATGGCAGGACCAGCCACAACATCAGCGACGGAAGCAGCAAAAGCAGCGAGACGACCAGTCACAACAAGGACCTCAGCAACATAGGAATGGACGTGTGTTGTAGCTCGTCTACGGTGTACGTATCGGACGCAGAGAAGGCTGAAGCAGAAGAAAACAGCAGCCATCAAGACGCCGAAAAAAAAGCACGGGCTGTTGCACGCATCCCCTTTACGTTGTCCGCGACTGCACACACCGGCTGCGGTAGCTACTGCTGCCGTATCCCATGCCTGGAACAGGCAATGATGAGACACTACCAGCTGCAGCGCCCGCCCAGAGAAGTGTGCAAGCACTCTGCTGTACTCGACACACTCAGAGTACAACCACCGATAGAGCCCTTGCAGCAGCAGTGGCGTCACGCCGCCTCACAACAGCAGGAGGAAGGGTCTCAACTGCAGCAGCGTCCGGCATCACAGCAGCATGAGTGGCCAGCATTGCAGCAGTGGCAGCATCAGCGACTTCAACAACAGCTGCAAAAGCATCAGAGACAGCAGCTACAACAACAGGATCGACAGCGGCAGCGGCAGCCAAAGCTACAACAGCAGCGGCGGCAGCCAGCACCAGGTCACCGGCCGACACTAGGGCACCAGCCAACAGCAGAGCACCGTCCGTCCCAGGTGCAAACTCTGCAGGCCACAACGCAAGAGCAGGAGCAGAGACAGCTAGGACAGCAGCACGTACTTGAGCTCCTTGAGCAGCACCAGCAGCAGCGTGCGCATGTGGCACACCAGAAACAGCAACTTCCGATGGCAGCGCACCAGCAGCAACGAGGGGGTGTAACCCAGCGGCGGCCGCAGCAGAAGCAAGAGCAAATCTTCCAGCAGCAGCAGGAACGGCAAGTTCGACAACGGCAGGTGGATCAGCCCCTGCGTCTGGAAAAAGAGCAGCAAAACACACAGGAGGTAGAGCAGCATGCACGTAGGAAGGACGACCAGCGGCAGAAAGAGCAGGAGACGGAAGATCTATTTCCACGTTTCTTTGAGCAGACCTCGACTCGAAGAAGCACAGGATTTGTGGGATGTGGAGAAAATGTGTCACTGGCAAGAGAACGCACCTCCTCGCTGCCAATTCTTCCGCAGCTGCAACAGAAGCAGCGACAAGCGAAGGTGCTACCATCGCTCCAGAAGCAGCAACTGGAACGGCTGCGACAGAGGCACTGGCAGCAGTTGCAGCGACACGCCCAGCAGCGGCAATTGTGGCAGCAGCAGCAGCAGCGAGAGGAGCATCAGAACTGGAAGGGGCAGAAGGGGTGCCAGTGCGCACCAGAGCTGCAACAGCTGCAAAAGCGGCAGCGGCACGACAGCGACAGCGAAGTAAATGGCGGCGAGTTGGATTTCTGGCGAGGCGCTCCGCTTGCACCAAGCCACACAGGTATAGTAGAAATGTCAAAGGATTTTGAGCGGCTGAAGGGAGGTGGCACCGGCCACTACCCCAACAACAACGAGCCGACTGTCAGCAGCAGCAGTAGTAGTAGGCCCTCGTGCACCAGCGACTGTTCCAGCAGTGGAAACAGTCGCTGTAGCAGCAGCGGGAGGCGTTGCATTAGGCATACGAGCACACCTGCTGCTGAACAGGGCCATATTTCCTTTCTGCCTTGCGTGCAAGGGCAGACATCTGAGGCACACGCTGAAGATAGCGAACACGAAGAACTTGAGGCTACAGCACAGCCACATTTCAACGAAGAAACGCAGTCCTCTAGTGTCGCCACATCTGCTGCTGCTAGCCGTACCGTTGCTTCTGCTTCTGGAGATGCGGTTGTATCCGCCGAGACTGCCATTGCTGCTCCCGGCGTCTTTGTTGCGGGTGCTGCCAGTGCGAGCAGGGCTGTTGCTGCAGATGCTACCTTGGCGCGCCTGGCCACCGGTGCCGCTGCAAAACGTCCTGAGACAACTGTGGAAGCTGCTGCAAGGCTACCTGAGACCTCTAAAATTGCACTTGTTTCTCCAGCTGCTTCTCCACCGTCTGCGCTGGGCACCAACTATATTACTGGGGCTGACTCTTACACTCTTTGCGACTTGTTTCCTTCAGCTGCTTCTTCTCTCGCCCGGGTTCTTGGCAGCGTTGTAGCGAAGTCGGCAGTAGGGGACGGCGCTGCTCTAGTTCCTTCTGCTGGTGCTGCTGCTTCAGGCGTCGCAGCGGCAGCAGAACGCGGAAGAACACTTCGCGACTACACATTCCCCTTTACGCAGCCCCAGCAACACAAACAGGGGGCGTTCCTTCTTGGGGCTGCAGCAGGCTCTGTTTGTTGGTCTCAAAGCGTGGCAGGCGGCCTACACAAAGACCAGCATAGCCAGCGTTTGCTGCCTGCGTGTTGCAGCCCAAAGGCGAGGGGCACTGCTGAAGCTGCTGCCCCACATGCGCACGAGGAAGGTGCGAGCGGCGCTGCAGGACACTCGCGGGCCACTCAAAGGGCAGCAGCAGTCGTAGCCGCTGCACGAATGCAAGCGAGAAGCAGATCAGCAGCTGCTGCTCCTTCTGCTTGCTGTCGAGTACGGAGGAACTCGGGAGCTCCTGATGTTGCCGAGTACCAGCAAGTAACGGCTAGGACAGTTTCCGCTGCCGAGGCACGTAGGGACAGCCGAACGTTTCTTCCTGCTGCAGTTGCTGTGGCGTGTAGCTCTTCTCCAGCGGCCGACCACTGCAGCAGGTCGGGTTCCCTTCAACGCAGCAAAAGTTTTTCGTCGTTGTCAAGAGCTGTGATCGCAGATGAGCTGCAGCGAGCGGTGTGCCAGAGCAGGAGAGAGAGGAGGAGGAGCAGCAGCTGCTGCAGCGCTATTAGAGGAGGCACCGGTAACCCAGTGGTCGCTCCTGCTTCGGCAAAACAGACGTCGGTACCAGCAACAGACAGGGGGCCTCCAGGAGCAGGGCCGGCAGCGGCGACGCGAGGACCCGCAGCAGCGGTAACAAGAGAAACGTCAGCAGCGACCGCAAGGGCAGCCGAAGCAGCAGGGGAGCCACAGTTGCAGTCACGGGCACCAGCCATTCCTGCAATAGAAACGAACTGCATGAATTATGTTTGCAAGCTTGGACAGCAACACCAGCAGCAGCAGTTCTCGAGTTGCGACGGCCACGGCGCTCGCAAGCATCTGGAGTCACCGCTGAACAGTCCGTTGCTTATTTTGCAGCAGGTGCAACAGCAGCAGCAGCCTCAGTCTCAGCGACAGCAGCAGTCACAGCAGCAGCAGCATCCACCCCAGCAGACTCAGCAGCTGCGGCCATGGCAGCTGCAGGCGGCACGCGATGGAAGTTCGCATCCACCACAGCGCGTGCAACAGCATCCGCCAGGAATTTTTCGAAGTCCACCAGAGCAGAAGCTGCCCTGGAGCCAGTGTGTGCCTCTTGCACTGCAGCAGCCGCAGCCGCACATGCAGCCGTCAGCTCTCAAAGAGGAACAGCAGCAACAGCAACTCTGCAGGCAGCTACGCTCCCACCAGCCGCATGAGGGGGTGGGGCTGATGCTACAGCAGCAGCCGAGTTGCGAGCAGCAGCGTTTCCTGAGAGAGCTGCGGCAGCAGCACACCCTTTTCCAAGCTCCACAGCAGCTCCAGCATCGCCAAATTCTCTTGCTTCCGTTGCCGTCAACGCAGAAGCAGGCACGTCACCCGCTGCTACAAGGGCAGCAGCAGCGTCAAAATGCTGACGTGCTGCAGCAATGGCAGAAGGCGCATTTGACACGGCAGGCGGATCAGCCACAAATTCCGGCTCTTCCGCAGCAAGAGCACCTCGCTGGTGCACTGGTGCAGCAGCAGCGACGGTCTCGTTTCCTGCAGCAGCAGCAGCAGCACATTCTCGAGGAGCCGCAACACGGCCTCCTTGTAGCGCCTCAGATTCGCATGCCGAGGCGCTGCCGTAGTGAACCGCGGGCAGGTGCTCGACCTGTAGAGAAGAAACAGGGTATCTTCTCTAGTGACTCTTGTGTTACTCCTGCAGCTCTCTCCGGCGTGCACTTTGCCGCAGGAGCAGCAGTTCAAGATGCTGCTGCCATTTTTTTCGCTTCTGCGGCGCCGAGTGATTCGCTTGCTTTTCTTGTGAACGGTGGTGATGCATGCGCTGTTGCTGTTGCGGACAACGGCAGGAGGGGGTCCGGGTTTGCCGGTCGCTGCATGCCCTCCGGCGCGCCTGCGGTGGCGAGTTCTGCCATAGCAGCAGCAAGTGACTCATTAGACGCAGACGTGCTGCAGCAGCAGCAGAGCCCGAGAGCAACAGCAGGAATAGCGGCTGAGCGATCTAGGGACTGGGAGACACGTGTAGAGGCAGCGAAGCACCGCGCTAGAGAGAGTTTGCGGCACATGTTAGAAGAAGAGAAACAGTCATTCCTAATTATCGCCGCATTCAAGAACTGGCGCTCTGTCTCTCGCTGCTGCTGCTGCACCCGCTGCTGCGACGGATGGAAGAGTCTCTCCTTAAAGCAGAGACGCCAATACCGTGCGGCAGCAACCTGGCTACTCACCGGCGTGCTACTGACTCTCTGTGCTGTAGCCGTGGTGTGCGTTGTAGTGATGAAGATGTTACTGCACCAAGAAGTGCAGGGGTGAAGGCAGGGGCGACAGAAACGGTCGGCATCATCGCAGATATGAATCAACAGGTAAAAATTCCTGGCCACATGCATGCATACATATATATAGATAGAAAATGGGCGTAAATCTTTTCAGGCATATGTACATATATATATATATATATATATATTGTATGTATATATATATAAGTGTGAGAAGCTGCTTCTGCTAAATAACGCGGCCGCAGCAAGAGCCCCACAGACGAACGCGCACATTTGTGTAGACGGGGCGAAAGACGAGCTGACGGCGTGACCAGCAGAACCAGCAGCAGAGCATCGAAGCAAAATGGACTCCTATATATAAATACATATGTATATATTTATATATAGACATAGATTAAGACATACGGCGCCTCGACTCCGAAGGCAGTCAGAGCGCGAAAGCACCGAAACCGTGAATAAGTATGTTTGCGTGTATAACGTCTATAGAGCGGCCGCACCAGCAGCGGGAATAATTACGTTTTCGTATACCTCTGCTGTGTGGGCGCACCGGCGTCCAGAAAACAAAGGTTTCCTACATATGTAGGGCAAGCGCACTTGCAGCGGCAAAGGAATATATTTCCATACACGCATATGTATATATGTATATATCTATTGATACACATACGCATGTAGAGTCAATACGCAGTACGCGTGTGTGTGAACGCACACACACACACACACACACACACATACACATACACATACATGCTGAAGGAGGAGAACACCTGCTTACATACGTTTTCAATTTATGCAAACCTCTTAGACTGCACATATATATACACGTATATATATGTATACGTGTGAGGGCACATTTACGTAAGCAGGCTAGTGCAGTCGCGGTGCAGCAGTGCCAGCCGATCGTACAGCTAGCTCGCCTGGAGCATCGTTCTGCACTGATGCAGGCCCTTGACGCGACCTCGTGCTCATCACCGCATGCACCAGTCACGTTTGATAGCGCTACGGTCTGCCGTACCGGCAGCAACAACGTGCTACTAAAAAACAGCAATGGGAGCAGCTCCCTGCTCCGTTCACCGACAAACCTGCTGCTGCGGCTCCGACTGCAGACGACGTCGCTGCCGCAGTTGATACTGGGACAACCGCGGCTGTATCACGAGAAAGGCTGCTTCTCTAGCCAATGATGAAAAAAGGCCGCGAGCGCGAAAAATGCCCACCCAGCTGAGCTTCTACCGTTGACCACTCTTCACTGTCACGTTATTTACATACGTGCTGCATGCGTGGAAGCACGGTAACAGATATAAGACACACTCAGAAATATGGTTGTATACGCGTAGACTTCCTTGTGTAGATTCCACGTTGATGTCACAAGACCACCTTTCACGGCGCCTATGCCTCTTTGCCTCCCTTTTGCACACAAAGATCCATACTTGAGCAGACGCTGGTGTACGGAGACGGCCTACAAGGAAGCCCGTGTACCCGCCTTTACCTTTTCTTGTGTGGGCAGTGCCGCCACCTCTATCGACTTGTCCAAACCGCCAGTCTCCTTTTGAAATTGAAAAAGAAGGCTTAAACTGTTTTATTCTAGGCAGTAGGGACTTCAACTACCGCAGCACAGGAGTTAGCGTAGCGCATGCTGTGGGTGTGCCTTGTTGGAAGTGCTGGTCGAGATAGCTGCAGCTGCTTTCTTCAGCCAGCCTCTAGCTTCCAACCTGCTGCTGCTGCCGCCGCCCTCACGCAGCTGCTTTGCTGCCCTTCTTTGACTGCTACTAGCTTCGTGTGATTTCCTTGAGGCGGGACACACGGAACAGTGAACTGTAATAAGTAATGTCGTGTGCACAGACGGTGACCTTAGCGACAGCTGCAGCACGAGACAACCGTATGTGACCGGTCTGGCACTTTTGTTGTCTGTAGAAACAAGTGATAGACGGGAGCTCAAAGTGCCTATGCACCGAAGGCATTCCTCTCTCTTCATCGGCTATGGCGACGCGACAGTAAGGCAAGCCATCGCAGCATAGTGAACCGTAGCAAAGAGGCATCCCCAAGACGTTGGTTTGCCTTTCTTTTCTCTTTTGGAAAAAAATAAGTACCCAGACTCCTGCAGCAGACTTTACAGGATGCATGTCACACATGTATCTTGGCAACTACGATCTAAGAGCCAAGTATGCGTACGAGTGTATGCATACATATACATATATATATGTATATATGCGTAAGTGTACAAAATAAGTCATCTGCTATTCCTACGTATACAACGCCTAAGGTGGCCAGCGGTCAACGAAGATGGCGGCTGTTCCACACATACACATATATATATATATGTAGGGATACACAGAAGAATGGGTAAACTGCTGTAAACTCACCGCACAGAAGAAAAGAGTAACCTTCGACGACTTGCCAGTAAGGCTGATGCAAGTAACAAAGGATGCACAAGCGGCAGCTCCTATAGCACACGACCACAAACGTGTCTTGAGCGTGCAGCAGCACGTCCAGGGGGTGTCGTCAAGCCTAGTGGAGGTGCAGCAGCTGAAAACAGCACCACAACATACAGCAGCACAGCAGCTGTAGCGCTACGTGAGCCGGCACCAGAACGCGGAAGACCACACGGCTGCAGCAAAGTCAGTACTTGCCGGTGCACCGACCCTGTTCAAGCGTGTGCAAACGCCTTCGGTGTGTTGCAGCTTTTAGAAGCATTGTTAGACGTGCTCCGCTGGCATTCTTGCTGGTGTCTGTTTTTGCTGTTGTCGGTCCCCTCGTTTTGCTACCGAGGCAAAGTTGTCGCCTCTGCGCAATTCACTTTGCAAAACCGAGTTCGATGTGACAAGAAGCACCTCTCTACTGAGTGTTGCTGTTACATGCGTCCACGTTGGGACCCGATGCTCCCTCCCATGCTGCTGCTCGTCCTATCTTGTCTCAAGCCGTTTCCACTATTCCTGAAACATAAACAAGTACGAGTGACACACTGCTCCTCCTGTGAAGTACTGCTATCAACAACAAGTGCGCGCGACACTGGTCATACCGAGAAAAATACTGCAACTACACAAGGGGATTTGTGATTCCTCCTGCACTTGTTGTCGTTCAACGACGGTGGTTGCTTTTTGTGTCCAATCAACTCGAGTGTTGGCTGCTGCGCAGAGGGGTTAACATCTTCGAATGAGCTGATATCTTTGCTCTTTCATGCTACAAGAGCTTGAAAACAGGGAAGCAGCAGCAATGACTGTGCGCGGCGCGCAGTGAGAAGTTTGCTTCATTTGGTTGGGGGCTCCGACGTCGTAGGTCGAAAGCAGCCGCAGCAGCAGCTGTTGCTGCAGTTTCTTCTTCACGCGGCAGTTGCTGAGACGCGACATAAGATAAGTACGACCGAAAGAACTCTCTTATACCGCACCGTTCAAATACACAACGCATGACTGTTTTCGACGGAAGGCAATGGCAAAAGTAAGTTCTGACGAAGCAGAGCTCCCGAAAGAAATACGGTAGCCCGGTGAAACGGGCGGATCCTCCGAATTCATGCAGTTCCCAACCACGTGCATTTGACACGCGGTAATCCAACCTGTAAGTCTACACATATGTCCGTCAATACACTTACATACACACACACGCACACGTCTGCATGCATACATGTACTGGCAGACGTGTTGTCGCAGGAAAGACGTTGTGTGCTGTGCATTGTCCAAACTTCTCCGGCCGCAAACAGATAGCGAACGAGCACCGAACTACATTCACAAACGACTTCTGCAGATGGTAGCGTTTGTACGTGCGTACTAGAACTCCGAGAATGCAAGCACCTGTAGAGGACTGCTCACAGCAGCCCCACCACATTCATCAGTCACAAATGTTGTTTGCAGTGTACGTACAGCAGCTGTCCCTGGTGTACTTTCACCAGCTGCTGGCGAAGAGCGTGCCCCGCCTGCTGGAACGTCGCACTCAGCACCAGGGGATGGCTGCTGTTCCCGTGTCGCTGCTGCTGGCATGCGAAGGAACCTAACAAACGATGCCAGAGTGTTCACGACGGCTTCTTTCCTAAAAATTCCCCCCTTTCCTCCTTCCTTCCGCTTCTTCTCTTCACGTGCACCAGTCGCGTCACTGCCCCACAACCGTCCCTGAGGCTGCTGCTCTTGCTGCTCGCCACCCCACGACTGCCGGTGCGGTTCCTCCTGCTCCCAGGGTAGCTGCTGGCGCTGCATTTCCCACGCGCGCTGCTGCTCCTGCCACACGTCCTGCTGCAGCTCTTCCGGCTCCCACTGCCACGGCGTCTGCCACGGCTCCTCCCGCTGCCATTCCTCTTGCTGCAACTCCTCTTCTCGCTGCCGTTGCTGCTGCGATCTTCGCCACTCCTGCTCCCGCTGCTCTTCTGGCTCCCGCTCGCGTTGCTGCTGCAGCTGCTGCCGCTGCCGTTGTTGTTCTTCCCTGGGGTGCAGCAGCAGAAAGGTCGACTGGCCAGCCTTCTTTTGGTGTCCGTTATTACCCGTTTCTTTGAAGGACACGCTTTCTTGTTCGCTGCTGCTGCTGTCTTGCCTCCTCTCTAATACGACGCGGGCGCACTTCCCTTTCCAGCAGACGCAGAAGCCGTCAGGGGGATTCGCCGCCGCGCGCACGAAGCGCAGCATTTTCCATTCTGCCTCGCTGGTCGCGCATCCGCTGCTGCAGCTTCTGCACTCGGAATCACAGCAGGAAAACGACGAAGGCGCTCGCGTCGCAGCAGATGGGCTGCTGCTTCCCTTCCTGCTATTGCTGTTACTCTCTGCGCCGCAGCAGCTGCTACTGCTGCTGCCGCTGGTGCACGTTTCTTCGCGCGCGGCGCAGACGGGCACGCACCTGGAGCAGCAGTGCCGCTCTTTTCTTGAGTGCGCGCATTCTCCTTCTCCGCAGCCTTCATCGCAGCAGCCAAACCATCCGCAGCACCTACCTACTTGCATGCGCGGCGCGGTCGCCCCCTTGGTTGCAGCTGCAACATCCGCAGAGCGCGCGGCAGCCTGCTCCACAGCCGGCCCGCGACTCGCGCAGCTACAAGCAGCACGGCGAAAAACCTCGAGCTGCAGCGGCCGTCGGCAACAAGGACACCTCTTCAATACGACCCGAAGGGTAGCCGCCACAGCAGCACCACCAGCTGGGGCCCACACAGCAGCAGCAGCAGTAGCTGTCGAAGTAGATTCTGCAACAACAGCAGTTGTCGGTGCATCCGCAGCCGGAGCAGCACATGCTGTCAATAGACGCGCACCTTGTTCAGCAGCTTCAGCAGCTGTGAAGACTCCGGAGGCCGGCTCTCCAGCAGCAGCAACCTCTGTCAACGCACCTGCAGCTGACGTGATACTGCGGCGCCGCATGCGAGATGGTAGGAGACACGTTGCCCGCTGTATTTCGGTCTTCCGCGGGGCGTGAGAAGTGAAGAGGGTGGTGAGTTGCAGGGGGAAGAGATACCTTGCGTAGTTTTCCAACCGGTGTTTAAAAGTAACCGAAGCTGCTACGGATTTCTCCGCTTCTCTTCCAACAGCAACAGACGCTGCAGCAGCAGCGGCAGCAGCACAACACTCGGCAGCCGAAGCAGAACTGGCTGCAACAGTAAAACCTGCGTAGGTGCCGACCAAACAGCCCTCTGGCGCTGCAGCAGCGGATGCAGACTCAGCAGCAGCGGAAACACGAGAAGAAGCTGCGGAGTGCGAACCAGCAGGAGCGGTCCCTTCGTCACTGCCTGCAGGGCGGGTGGCAAAGGAAAAGGTACCATCCGCAGCAGCAGGGCAAGGAGCGGAAAGGCAAGCAGTGCCACATGCAGAAGGTGCGGCCGAATCCGATCCCTGCAACACCATCACGGCATCCTCTACGTGCCTCCGGTTTTCAGCTGCACGGTGTCGGCTCGTGGAAGTTCCACGTCGGTCACGTTCACAAGTAACCCGCAGCCCTGCGTCACCTGCAGCAGCAGAACAGTCCCTGCGCGTTCCTCGGCCCTGCTCATAGGCTGCCGTGCTTGCGGCAGCTGGAGCCGGCGCCGCTGAGCCCGCGGCTCCTGCTGCTGCTGCTGAGCTGCAGCTAAAATACCAGCTGCTCGCGGGAAAGGGCCTGCTCCTGCTGCTTCTCTTGGTGCTTTGGCTTGTTGGTTCCGTCCGTACAACAGCTGCAAGTCTACTACAACGGTCGCCCTGCGGTATGGCGTCTCCTTCGTGTGTGTCTTTCTTCCGCTGCAGCAGTTCCTGCTGTTCCGGCTGGTGCTGCGCTGGGTGCAAAATCTCCTGCGACCTGCCTTGGGGAGTCCACCCGCTATGGAGGCCGACGTCATTCGACGTCGGACTGTTCTCACGGCAACTGCAGCAGATACTATTACTGCAGTTGGACCGCGGACGAGAGTCCATGTCAAGAGAATGTTTGCTGCTGGTGCTGCTGCTGCGACTCCTCGTAGCAGCTTGAGCGTGCCTATTGTCACCAGTGCAGCGGCTGCTGGAATCGAGCAGAGATTTGACTGCTGCTCGGCTGCTGTGACGCCAGAAGGTCGTCTGGTATTTTCTGCCGCTTCCTGCTTCAAAGATGGCTGTTTCTTCGTCGCCGTCGGTTCTGCTATTGCCGCTGCGGTGTCTTCCTGTCGCTCGACGGCCATGGCTGCAGGACAGCGGCGGACGTGACACACCGGCCGCAGCAGCAGGCAGCGCGAACAAATCCAACAGCACAGGCGAACAACAATACTGCCGGGCTGCACCCGCCTGTTGCAGCGCAGCACGTATGTATGCAGACGGCAGCAGCTGCAGCGAGAAGTTGCAGCTAGAGTTGAACTCTGCAGAAGCAAAAGAGGTGGACACTTGCAGCTGCTGCGGCTGCGAGAAGTTGCTGGTGCTACTGCTGTTGCTCAAGTGCGCCTTTTCCCTGCTGCTGCTCTCTTTGTCGCTTGCGTGCGATACCCCCCCACACGCAGAGCTCCCCATAAGCGCAGCCGGGCGAGAAGCAAGAGCGCAAGGAGCAGCAACACCGGGACGGGCAGACGGAGCTTCAGCTGAGGGCAGGGGTGCTGCAGCACCAGTGACCGCGCATTCAATAGCACCACCACTGCTGCTGTTGATGTGACGCTCAGAGACACACTGCACACCGTGCGACCACGCGAGAGAGCAGGCAGCAGGAGCCCCCCGTGAGGGATGCAAGCAAAGTGCAGCACCAGCAGCATCAGCAGGGTGCGCAGGAGCTGCAGGAGCAGCAGCAGCACCACGAGCAGCAGCAGCACCACGAGCAGCAGGATCACTCCAAGGAGCAGCAGACGGAACGCTGGCATTAGCAGGGGCATCATCTTGTTGGAGTTGCCAGAGCGGTGTGCATCTCGCCCCTGTCGAAGGGGCGTGGTCCAACGTTCGCTTGCCTGCTGCACCGCCTTCCGCAGTGGCACTCGCAGACAGTGCTGGAGCCAGCGCAGCTAATGCGTCTGTAGTGCGCGCCTCTGCTGCTATCGAGGCGGTAGCCACTGCTGGTCGCCAAGCTTCTGGTACATCGCCGCCTGGTGGGGTCGGCTCCCCGGCAACAGCAGCTGCTTTTCCGCATGCAGAGGACACATGAGAGGACGTGGTACATACGTCCTGCTGCACGCACGATGCACACGAACAGCAGGAAGCAAGCACTCGCGTACGGAGGGCAGTCGTGGGTTCGACAGCTGGTTCTGCATGGCAACGGCAGCTGCAGCTCCTCGTCGAAGTGCGGGGGTGCACCCGGCCTGTTAGGCCCCCCCCCTGCGTTCCCTGTTGCAACTGCTGGTCTTCTTTGATCCACCGCCACCGGTGCTGCGGCACGTACTCCCGTAGATGAAAAGCTGACGGTTCTTCTGCTTGCTGCTGCTGCTGTTGCTGCGAGTGCTGATGCAAGTGAGACGCCGGCGTGTCTTCCTCTTGCTCTCTTTGGTGCTGCCGCGAGTGCTGCTGCAGGTGAGATGTCTGCGGCGCTTCCTGTCGCGCCTGTTGCCGCGTCTGGCTCTGCTGCTGCTGCTGCTGCCACGCATCACCAGCAGGCGTGGTCGGGACACAGAAACAGAAACGAGATCGCCTGCTGAACGTCTTCCCAATTGTGCGGTGTAGCTGCATGGGAGAATCCTCGTCGGACAGCAATGCCGCTGCTTCGTCTGCAAGTGAGAGTAAGGACGGTGTGGATTCTTTCGATCCGCCGTCACTCTTTTCTTCTTCTTCTGCCTCCTCTTCGACTCCATCACCATGTACCGCTGGTACGACGCATCTCAAGAGAACATTCGCGTCTGCGTGCGCAGCATCGTAGAACCGGTGCTCCTCTTCTCGTGCTAACGAAGCCGCCTTTACGCATGTTGTCTCTCCTGTTGTGCTGCATGCCTTGGCGTCCCGGCTTCTCCTTTTAACAAAAAAGTTGTCGGTGAGGCCTGCGTCGAAGGAGTGCTGCTGCTGCTGCTGAAGCCGTTGCTGTCGATACATACGCACAGCGTTTTCCTCTTGTACGCGCTGCAGCTGCTGCTGCAGCTCTTGACATTGGGTCCTGGCTGCCTGCTGCGCTTCCCGCACTTGCTGCAGATGCTGCAGCAGCAGCACCTGCAGCGTAAGATGTTTCTCCCCGGCGCACTTTGCTGCAGCGACGTTTTTTCCTCCATCAGCCCGCTCGCCACGTGGCAACGCCTTAACAGGCACGTGGCCTGCGCGGCCGGCTGCTGGGGCCTGCGACGCACACGTTCGTATCGCAGTTGCAGTGGCAGAATTTGCTGTTACTGATGGGGCGACAGTGCCGCCGGTGCTGCTCGGTCGTCGCTCTCCGCTTGCTGCCGTCGGAGCTCCCTTGCCAACCGGACCTGCGTTTGCTGCCGCTGCTGTTTTTCGTCCTCCTCTTGGAAGTGCGAGGACGTCTGCTGCAGCAGAAGAGGGGAGTGTCGATGCTTCTGCTGTTACAGTGAAGGCTGTTGCGGCTGCGACGGCTGCTGGTGGCCCTCCTGCTAGAAATGTTGCTGTTTCTCTTCTTGCTGTTATGACTGCTGCGGCAGCGGCAGGCGCCGACGGTGCTGGCGGACCTGTCGTTGCTGCGCCAGGTGGGGCTGTCCTTATTGCAGCAACTCCTAGCCATGCTGCGTCTGCTGACATTTCCGCCGCTGCTACTGCTGATGTTTTCGCGAGCATGCGCCTCTCTCCAGCTGCAGACTTCTGACGAAGAGCAAAATTGGCCGCCGCAGTGGGAAGCTCTGGTTCTCCCCTTCTACGTGCCTGTTTTCCTGCAGCTGCAGCAGCTGCTGCCGCATCTTTCACGCCGTGCGAGGCTGCAGCAGCATGGTCACTACTCACCTCGAGCACCCCACACCCAGCGACAGTACCACGTGTAGCACCAGCGTACGCTGGAGCGGCGTTACCGGCGCTAGGTGGCCCGACCCCGTCACCCACTGCTGCCGCAGCAGACCAAGCAGCAGCAGCCGTTGCTGCTGCAGCAAGGGCCGAAGAGCGGCCAGTTTCTTCCGTTGACTGTACCGAAGGTTCTTCCACTCCTGCGGCTGCCTCCTCTCTCGGAGCAGGGGCCTCTGCATACGGCGCTGCACACGCGGGAGGAGATTTCGCCGCAGCAGCTGGTGCTATTCGAGGAAACACGCTTGCAGACGGGGCAGCACAAACACTTCCCGAAAAAGGGTCCGCAGCATCAGCAGCACCAGCGTCTGTTGCATATGGAGGATCAGCATCAGAAGCAGCAGCAGGACCATCACCGAGGGCTGCAGCAGCAGGGCTGGCGAGAGGAGCCGCAGCAGCAAGACGATCTGCTCGAAATCTTTCAGCACTCCCAGTAGCAGCACTTGCCCAGCAACGCGCAGAAGCAGCACCTGCCGTACGAGCAGCAGTTGGGAGGGCAATTTTCCTTGAGGCAACCACGCATGCAGCCGCAGCAGGGGCAGCAGCAGCAGCGGCGGTGCATGCGTCGGCGCAAGGAGGAGACTCAGCAACAGCACGCGCCAAGGCAACAGTTCCTGCAAAGGTAGCGCCAGAAACAGCAGCAACAGCAGCAGCACGGGACTTCTGAAAAGGAGCCCCAGGCTGCGCTCCACAGGAAGCTGCATCCACAACAGCAAGTGCTGCTGCCGGAGAGCCCAGATCGACAGCCGGAGGATCTGTGGCAGCAGACAAAGAAGGATCCTGCGGCGCTACCCGTAACACCGCAGCAGACGATCCTCCACACGGCAGTCCGGTGCTTGCATGCGCCTGAATCGTCGAGGACCTGTACTCTCCCGCCAGCCTCGCAGCAGCAGTAGGAAACACCCTATCTACTTCGCCTGCTGCTGCTGCTTCTTCTTCCTCTCCTGGGGAGGCTCCAGGAGCAGGCTCTGCTGCAGCAGATGCTGGTCGACATCCTTTCAGGCTTGCTGCTGCTGAAACGCATGTGCAAGGAAGCAACTCTGGCGTTGCCGCGACGTCAGGCATTGCTGTCGCTGGTAACTCCGCAGTGAGGTCGCCTACTGCAGTTCCTGCTGCTGGCGATACTGCTGCTGCTGCTACTGGCTGGGTTGCTCCGGTAACGACTGCTGAGGCCCCTGCCACGAAGGGTGTAGCGGCCGTCGGCGGCGCTGCTTCCGGCGCGAACGAAAACGCTTGCAGAAGTGGTGAATGTGCTGCTGCTCCTTGCTTTGCCCCTGCTGCTGCTGTTGGCTGCTGCACTGCCGTCGCTTCGTAAGACGTTGCTGCTCCGGTTGCTTTCTCGCCCGCTGCTGCAACTGCTGCTTCGGGCTCCGTCGCTGCTCTCGCTGCTGCGTCTGATCCTGTTGCACCGGTTGGCGCTTCTGATAACCCTGTCACCGCCAGTAGCGCAGGATCTACCTGTCCCGCTGCTCCTGTTGTTTGTGGCCGGACTGTCGCTGCTGCTGCTGCGGCGCCATCTCGCTGCGCTGCTGGAGTTACTGCTGCAGCACCTGGCGTTACTGTTGCTGGTGCTGCTGCTGCGTCTGGATGCCCTCTTCCCTGTGGCGGCGACGACCTTCGATAAGAAGCCGCTGAAGTGTCTGCTGAGGCCGCTGTGTAGAACGTTGCTGCACCACGTCCTCTTGCTGCTGAGGCCGGTGTGGCTGCTCCTGCTGCTGCCGCTGGTGGCACGGCTGTTACGACTGTTCCCAGTAACGCTGGTGCTGCGAGGAGTCGCCCCGAAGACAAAAAGTTCGCGCTGAGTGCAGGGACTTTCTCCCTCGGACACGAAGTCGGAGGGAAAGCGGAACAAACGTTCATATGTGCCGGGAGTTTGTCAGCTTCTGCTGCTGTTTCACCAGAAGCACCCACCGCGGCAGCAGCAGTACGTGTTGACCCATTTGGCGGGGGACTTGCTGCTACTGTCGACGCACTAGCGGACGCCACAGCAGCAGCAGCAGGAACAGCAGCAACAGCTGCAGCGGTTATTAGTTGCTGTGCACTCTCGATGGTATCCGCTGCAGCGTGTGCCCTGCCAGCACTGGCGACGCAGTTCACAGCAACAGCTGCGCCAGAGAGGGGGGTGGCAGCAGTAGCAGCGCTGGTGGCAGGTGAAGAAGCAACTGCAGTGGAGCCAAACGTAGCCCGCGCTGCTGGCAGCCGTGCGGCAGTTCCAGAATCGAAGCCCAGATCAGCCTCAGGAGAGCGCGGACGCGCAGCAGCAGCAGAATCAACTGGACGGGCACGAGCAGCAGGAGGAGAGCGAGGACCGTCCGGCCCAGAACGAGCAGCAGAGCACCGCACGGGACGATGCGCCTCAGAGGTCGCAGCAGCAGCAAGAGCAGTCGTCAAGTCACTACAAGGCGAAGAAGGAGCAGCAGAAACGAGAGGACAGAAGTGTGCAGCAGCAGCAGCAGCTGGTACATCCTGCGAAGCAGCAGTGGCGAGAACAGCCGGCTGTCCGACGGCCGCAGCAGCAGTCGCAGGCTGAGCAGCAGCAGGGGGAAACTGTGCGTCAACAGTGACAGCATGAGGTCGCGACCGGGCAGCTGCTGGAGAAGACGCGACGCAGCGCGAAGCAGGGCGTAATGCGCCACTTGAGTTGCTTCTCGTTCTGTTGCACGCGCAGTGTTCTGTACGGTCAGCCGCCACGCCGTTCGTCAGTCTCATGCGTGCCACAGAGCAGCAGCGACAGATACCAGAGGCAGCGCCGCAGCAACCTGACGCAGCACGTCTGGGAAGTCGGCTGCACGTCACTGCAGGAGGAGGGGGGGAGTCCTGGCGGCACTGTCTCCCATCACCCACGCTTGACGTGTCACGTCTGCTGGTGGTACTGCTCGTCATGTACTTCTGCCCCCTGCTGCCGCTGCTGCGTCTTCCTCTGCTGCTGCTGCTGCTGCGTCTCCGTCTGCTGCTTCTGTAGCGTCTGTGCATGCTGCTGCCGTTGCTGCTTCCGTCTTTGTTCCTCTGAGTACTGATGGAGTGGCCGCTGTGGCAACTGCTCCTTCGTCTGTCCGTATTCCTGTCTCGCTTGCTTTCTCTGCTGCCTCGGTTGGAGCTGCTGCTGCTTCCCTGCGTCGTGCTGTTGCTGCTGTAGTGCTGGCTCGCTCGGCTGCTTCCGGGGCTGCTGCTGCTGTGGGTCCTCTGTCTCGTGTTGCTGCTTTTGTTTTTGCGCCTTCTCCCTCCGCTGCAGTTGCTGCCGCGCTCCCCTGCGCTGCTACCGTATCTTCTCCTAAGCAAGCTAGCTCTCTCTCCACTGTGGCTGCTGCAGCGGGCGTTGCTGCTGCTTCTGCTGTCTGAAGAGCGTCCTCTTTCTGCCTTCTTCTCGCCTGTTCGTGCCTTGCTGCCCCCGCACCCCCCTTCCCCTCCCCTCCCCTCCAGCAGCCGTGGCGTCTGTGATTCCCTGCCCGAAGCGACGTGATGCTTGCTGCTCCTCCCACTCAACGCTTCGACTTTTCTTCCGCTGTTGCTGCAAAGTCTGCGTCGGCCGCTACTGCTGCGCTTTTTTGCGCTGCTGGTCTGACGTCTGCCTGCGATTCTTCTCCTCTCCCTGGGACTCCCTCCAGCAGTGCCACCGCTGCTGCAGCTGCGTCGTCTTCCCAGCTGCCATCGCCCTTTGTCTTCGCTGCCGGTGCTGCTCCTCCTCCCGTGTGGGGCAACCCTGCTGCTGCCTTTCTTTCGAGCAGCGCTGCACCGACGTCTGCTCCTCACTCTGCTGCTGCTGCGGCAGCCACACCTGTCCAAAGTCTTGCTGCTGCTCCACGCCTCTCCGCAGCTGCTGCTCAAGCCTGGCGGCGTTCTTCTGCTGCTGCTCTTTCGACGACACGGCAGCAGTGGCAGAGCAGATGCCCGTCTCACAGCTTGCATCATCGGAGCATCGCCAGGAGGTTCGGGCTCACTCGGTGCTGCTCCTGCTGCTGCTCCACGTCCTGCTGTTGTTGCTGCACCGTCTCCGACTGCTGCTGGTCTCCTTCCTACTCCTGGTCCTGCTGCCGCTGGTGCTGCCTCTTCCACGTCTGCTGCGCCCGACGCATCACCAAATCTGCTGTCGACAGGAAGCAGGGAAGCATGAGTAGCTGCAGGCGCCCCTGCTGAGCTCGCCCCGCTCCTCGCTGCTGCGCCTGCCGCTCCATCGAAGATTCGTGCCGCTGCTGGTCTTGCTCTTGCCTCTTGGGCAGCCGCTGCTTCTGCTGTTACAGGCGCGTCTGTAGCACCTGTCGCCCCTGCCTCTGCCGCACGTTTGTCCTTCCTTGGCACAGAAAGTCCCTGTCTCTGGCAAGACGCGCGTTCCTCTGAGTTCCTCTCTCTAAAGAATTTCTCGGCAGGTGAGGTCTGCCTCTTCCAGTGAACAACTCCATCAGCAGAAACGTCTGCAGCAGCAGCAATCGCAGCAGTGGCAGCAGCAGCATCGATACCTGCACGTGTTGTGGCAGCAGCAGCAGCAGCAGGTGGGAAACATGCACCAGTTGTCCCGCCTTTGGAGTGTACAGCTGCAGCCTTCCTCACGTCAGCAACAGCAGAAGGATCGGCGTCAGGTGCAGGAACAGCAGCGGCACCAGCAGCACGAGCACCAGTCTGTTCTCGAATATTTCCTCGTTGAGACGCTGCGGCCGACTTCAGGCTGCAGCTACGGAGTGAGAGCAACACTCCTTTCTGCTTGCTGCAGCAGCTACGCGCGGCATCCGGGGCAGCCGTTGCATAGAGGAAGCTGCTGCTGTTCTTGCTGCTGTCTCCTCCGCAGCGGCACTGGCTCTTCATCCTCCCGCTGCAGCCAGGCGCACGCGCCAGATCCTGCTGCGGCAGTCGCTGCTGCCTCGTACTCACCGACCGAGCGACAGACCTACTGCATGCGCGTGCGTCTGCTGCAGGCGCTGCAGCAGCCGAGTGAACAACAGCAGATGCAACAACAGCAGCAGGAGCCACAGGAACCCCTGCAGCAACCGACCGAGCAGCGCGGAGTGCTGCTAACGTCACGTCAGCAGCGAAAGATGCACGTGGCAACGGGGAAGCAGCAGCACGTTTGCTGCTGCGTCCGTCTGCATGCAGGTCGTCGGCAGCAGATGTGCCGGTCGCAGCAGGAAGAGAACTAGATAACTGAATCAAAGACGTGCTGCGGCTGTTGCAGCCTGCGCCCCTTGACATTTGTAAGGCTGCTGCTGTTCTTGTTCGTAAGAAGCAGGAAAGTCGGCAGTGCCGACATCGGCTGCAATTGCGGCTGCAGCACCCCACCGGTCGTCCGCAGCCGCACCCGTTGCCGTTGTTGCCGTTGCTGCTGCTTTTTTCTTTCACACGTAAACTGCTGCCATGCATGTCTGGGCCGCGGCAACTTCGGCGCCTGCCGCTGCTGCTTCTGCAGCAGGACCTGGTTCTCAGTAAAACCCTGCTCCTGCTGTTGCTGCTGCTGCTGCCGCGTCGGGGGGGGCTGTAGCGCGCCTTGCGGTTCATCACCGCTACAAATGCGCTGCGCCTGCCGTCATCATCGCACCTGCTGCTACGGGCGCTTCGAGAACTCCTGCTGTTGCGTTCGCCGACGTAGCTGCTGTTGCTCCTCCTCTTCTTGCCTTCGGTGTGGCTGCTGCAGTTGCTGCTTGGAACGCCGCAGTAGCACGTGCTGGCGTAGGGCGCACAAGTCTCGCTCCTTCTCGGAAAGGCGCTGCTACGCGTGCTACAGAGACAGTTGCTGCTACCACTGCTGCTGCCACTGCTGCTGCCTGGCTCACAGCTGCTGTTGCAGCTTTCTGCTGGCGCCGTTGCACTACCGCAGCAGGAGAGAGTCGGAATTTCTCTAAACACAAAGTCTCGCGGCCGGAGGAGGAATCCTGAGCGAGGTGGTGGGCCGCTGCTTGCGAGGCGACCGCTCCTGCTGCTGATTCTATTTGTGGGGAACACGCAGGCGCCTGCAGTCCAGGCGAAAGACCGTCCGCTGCTGTTGTCGCTGCTGCTACTGCTGCTGCATCCGCGTGTGCCTCTGCTGCTCCCGTGGCATGCAGTTCTGGGACTGCTGCTCCTGCTGCCTCTCGAAAAACCGACAGGACTGCTGCTGCTGTATGCAGACTGACTCTCTCTGCTGCTGCGGGCTAGCCCCCTCCTGTTTTGGCAGTTGCATGCGGACGCGCTGCCGCTGCTATAGCGACATGCGAGTCGCACGCTGCTCTCATCTGGACAACACATGACGCGGCTGCCACTGCAGCAGCAGCTGCTGCTGCCGTTGCATGCTCCTTCTACTTGCCTGTCTTTGCTGCTTTCGGCTAGTCCAGCGCTGCTGCGGCTACTGCTGCATGCGGATTGGCTGCTGCTGCTGTTGCAATAGGATCGGCACTCGCTGCTGTTGGGAAGCGCCGCGCCTCGGCTGCTGCACAGGCGTGGGCTTACGTCGTTCACTTCAGCCTGCCTGCTACTGCTCCTGGTAGCGTCTCCGCCCAGCCGCTGCTGCTGCTGCGTATAATTGCTGCTGCTTCTGCGGATGGCTGATTCACACTGCTGCTCCGTCGTTGCTAACGTCCAGATATGACATGTTTTGCTGCTGGTTCTCCTGTGAAGTCGCTGCCTCGCTGCCACACTAGCAGTTCTCTCTTTGCTGCTGCTACTGCTGCTGCTGCTACTGCTGCTGCTGCCCCTGCTGCTGCTGCCCCTGCTGCTGCTGCCCCTGCTGCTACTGCCCTTGCTGCTGCTGCTGTCGCTGCTGCTGCTGCCGCTGCTGCTCTTGCTACCGCTGGTGCTGCCGCAGTGCCCTTCTGTGTTTACTGCCTCACGTGTTGAGCGTGAAGAACGTGGTGGCCTGCCGCCGATCCTTGCTGCTGCAGCCGCAGCCTCTGCGCCTTCCAGTGCTGCAGCAGCCACCCTTGCCGCTCGATGGTTCACTGCTGCCAATGCAGGCGCTGCCGCCGACCCTAGACGAGGAGGAGGACACTTGCACAGCGAAAAAGCCGCTCGTAACTCTCCCGGTGCTGCTGCTGCCGGTGAACAAGAGGAATACGAAGAACACAGGGAAGGAGACGCTGCTTCTGCTGCTTTGTCGTTGCTGCTGCGTACGGCGGTTGATCCCAGTCGCGCTGCTGCTGTCCCCCCTGTCCTCCGCGCTGTTGTTGTTGCTCTTAAACGGTAGTCGCGTCCTGCTGCTGCCAGCGCTGGAGCACGCCGCCGACCTCCTGCGAAGGCTGCAGCCGCACAGGCACGTCCCGCTGCTGCTGCTGCTGGAGCTGCTGCCGAGAGACTGCAAGAGGGTGCAGCAGCTTCAGGCACTGGCGCACATGCTGCTGCTGGCTGGGGCAGTGGCGCGCGGGCCGCTGCTGCCGCGTTTCGAGGGACCGGCGTCCACGTTGCTGCTTCTCCTGGAAATGGCGTATGGGCCACCGCTGCGGCTCCCGCTGCCCGTTCACATGCTGCACAGCGGGCTGTCACGCGTGCAGATGCTTCTACTGCTGAGGCGACTGACCCCCGTCCTGCTGCTGATGTGAGTGACGCACCTGAGTCTCCTGCTGCTGCTGCTACTAGGAATGCTGCCTCCGCTGCTGCTGCCCTTGCTGCACTTGCTGGCGCCCGCTTCTTCAAGAGAACAGGCGCGTCTTCCCCCGTTCCTGCTCTTTCTCCCGCCGCTGGTGCGGCCAGTTTCAATGCTGCGTCTACTGTCACTGCGTCAGCCGCTGCTGTTGCTGCTGCTCTGTCGGCTGCTGCTGCTCTGTTGGCCGCTGCTACCCTGTCGGCTGCTGCGGTTGTTGCGGGCGCTGCTGCTGCTTCTTCTGAGGCTGCGGTCTGCGGCGGCGCATCACATCGCGCGTGCTTCCACAACCCTCGACGCTCCAGCATTTCGCCCAGCTGCCACAGCAGCAGCTGTCGGCTCTCTTCTTCTTCTTTATGAAGCCAGCAGTGACGCCCCGGCTGCTCGTCGAGAACGGCCGTCACCGCCGCTGCTTCTGCTTTTCAGGCATGACGCTACCGTTTCTGCGTGTGCTACTATTCTGCAGAAACGATGCTGCTGTAACAGCCAGGACTCCTCCGACTTTCATCGCCTTCTCCTTACGACACATATATATGTTCCTCCCTCTGGCTCTCCTACCCCTGCAACCATCGGACTATATATACATCCAAATGCATGCATACATAGGTATATACGTGTATGTGTACTTGTATACGTATATATGTATATGCTGCTGTAGGTGCTTCTGCTAGGCGTATCGCATTGGATTAAGACGACGACCATATATTGAGCCCTTCTACAGCTGCTACCTCTGTTTCTTCAGAGAGGCAGCTGCAGAACAGCAAGAGGAAAGGAGAGACGGTCACCGAGTTGCTGCTGCAGGTGTGTATCCAGCCTCAGGAGAACAGAAGGAATCGGTGCCGCTTCTGGATGTTCGTCTGAAAATAGAGGTGCGCCAGCGACTAGACATGCAACGCTCCTGCTGCTGCTGCTAGCGATAAGCGGGGCAATGTTGTGCAACACCTGCTACTTACTTAGGTTGCAACAGGAGCCGCAGTTCCAACACGGCAGCAGACCCCGACGGCAGAACAGCAGCAGCAGCAGTAGCAGCAGCAGCAGTAGCAGCAGCAGCAGTGACAACAGCAGCAGTGACAACAGCAGCAGTGACAGCAGCAGCAAGATGGTTGGAATGTAATGGGGCAGCAGTCGCAGGCGCAGCAGCAGTGTCGTCTCGACGAGTTACATCAGCAGCAACAGCAGCAGTGCAAAGGCTACGCACGAGGATGTTGCCGCGCGACACGCACTGGAAGAGGCAGCAGTGCAGCAACACCAGCAGGAGCAAGAGTCGATACAGCAGCAGCCACGGTAGAGAAGGAGGGAGGAAAGGACAGCGACGGGAGGCTAGGCCACACTCGACGAAATAATAGTGAACAGGAGGAGGAGCCGCAGGCGGGACAGGGGGAAGAGACACGGCAGCAGCGGCAGAGTGAGCAGCGGCTGCAGGAAGGAGGAGAGAGCAGCACGGGAAGACGGCGGTGTGCAGCAGCCAGTGGGGAGAGCAGGGTATATAGGGGGAGCACAGCACATATGTAAAGTTGATCAACCAGCCCACCGGGCCTCCTCAAGGCAGGTGCAGCAGCCGGCCCGCGCGCGCTGCTGCAGTTTGTAGTTGTGAGGGAGAGACACAGGCCGAGACAAACAGAGCAGAGAAACACACTCGACGCGGCTGTCACGCTGTCAAAAGCAGCAGCAGCAGCTGACTCTTTGAAAAAGCGACTGCAGCGGGAGAGAAAAGTCGTGAGGAGGAGGCGATTTTTCTGGGCGGAATGCTACCGAAACGCAGCCGCCCCTCCCTGTGGTGAATAACAGCCCCCTCCGGCTTGCCGCGGAGTAGAGACACAGCGCCGCAGACGAGGAAAAAGTGTCGAACGGTGTGTACTTCTTTTGTTGCTTTGCTTTCTCCGTTTGCCACTGCCGGTTCGCTTTTGCTTCGCTATTTTGCTGCTGCCGGGTGCTGCTGCTGCTCCTGCTGCTGCTCTGCTGCTGCGGCGGTTCCGCTGTCTTACTGGGAAAAAGAGTTTGTGCTTCGCTGTGCGCACGCGCGCAGCGCGCTTGCTGCGCGGCCGCCGTGGAAAGACGGGGGGACGGGGGCAGGCTGCCGCGGAGAGTGAGGGATAGAAGAGACGAAGAGTGGAGCAAAATGAAGGCACAATTGTCCCTTGTCGCGACGTTCGTTTCTGCTGCTGAAGGAGGAGAGCATGGGAAGCCTGCACGGTCAGCGAGCTATCCCTGCAGACGCCGGCCAGACAGAAAAAAGTTCACCAGAGAAAGCCGAAGAAGACGACCCCTCTCTCCTCTCCTGCTAAGCCAAACCCCCTCCGCATCCACAGCTACGACTCCGAAGAAAGCAGCAGCCGCGCTTGCTGCTGCTTCTGCTGCTGCTGTGCTGTTGGCTTCGAGCTTCTTCACGTGCTCCTGCTGCCTCCACTTCCTCTCGTGCTGCTCCTGCTGCCGCCTCCCACTCTCTGGCTGCTACTCCGGCTTGTACCGAGAAAAATCGGCGACTTCTGCTGCCGCTGCTGCTGCTGCGCTTTCTGCTCTGCTCCCGCTGCTCTTCTGCTGCGGTTCTGGCCTTTGCAGATGATGCTGCTTTTCTTGCTGCTCCTCGGGTTGCTTCTGTTTCCCATTTTGCCGTCTATTCCTATCCTGCTCCGTTCCCAAAGGCACTTCCTGCTGCGCACGACTATTTCTACCGCTGCTACGACTACTAGTACACAATAGTAATAGTATCGTTGCGTCTGTATACTGCTGTTGCCGCTCCCTCTGCTGCTGCTCGCCTGGCCACCCCTCCCAAGCTGCCACTGCTCTGCTGCTTCTGCATTAACTGCACAGAGCGATGGTGACGGCCTCTGTCTTCTACTGCGAGAAGTCGCTGATTTCCCGTACCGTCGTACGCACTCCGTCCCACGGCGCTCTCTGCACCAAGAAGTATTGCTGCTGCTACTGCTGTCTGACGTGCAGCTGATGCGGCCGCCCACTTCTGCTCCGACATTGCCCATGCTGCTGTACCTCCTACCCGGCTCGTACCGGTGCTGTGCGGCTGCTGCCGGGGTGAGGCGGCCACCACACACGCTAAATAAAGAGTCCGACGCGAAGTATACCTGTCCGTAGTCGGCTGTGCGGAGACACACCGGGACGCTGCGCTTGTGACGAAGTCGCTCTTCGTGGGAGTAACTAAATCGGTTTTCATGTGAACCAGATAGATGTACGTAGACACACACACACACGCACACACCCTCGAATACAACCACCAGCGCTTGGACAGCTGAGATAGGTACATTCATTCGTATTCCTCGACAGACACAGGCACGTGTGCATAGACGCGTATATGCATGCGGCTGAACAACAAGGCAGTAGCAGCTGCTCCGTTCCTCTCTCCACAAATCTCCGCTCCTCTCTCCACAAAACTACGCGCCGTGCTCGAACCTCCCTGTGGCGTCACGTGTGAGCCCTCCCAGACACACAGGGAGGAATGACGAGTTTCGAATGTGCGCGAATGTATGTGGCGTGCTGGCGCGTGTCTTCCGTTTCCTGTATAAAATCTTGAAGTACCCCTCAATATATATCTAGGGCCCGACGCCAGAAATAGCCACCCTGATATATACATATTTAAATATATATACGTACATACGTATGCACGTACCTTTGCTTGTTTGTCTACGCATGCGTACCACATGTGGTTGTCACATAGAAGGACGAATGTGGATGAGGGTGTCTCCTAGTTACAGTGGCAATGCTGATTACAGCGAGGAACTCCTCCACAAGCGGTGTAAGGTCGAGCGACAGGAATGCATCAACCTTCACGTCTACAGTAGGAAAACATGTTTATGTAGGAAAGCAAGAGGATGTATAGGCATAAATGTACAGACTCTGTGCCGACTAGCATGCACACATACCTGGGGCAGATTCTGCGCATAAAATACATACACATATGTGTAACATGTGTATTCGGAATACGTATGGAGCATTCTTCTGGGTAAATGTAGCAACCTAATCCATAATCTGTGGACGTGCAACTGTCACAGTATTACAAAGACGCCGACAGAGGGCCTCGGGTGTATCAAGATTTACAGATATGTATATACATATACTGTAATACATTTACTTCAAATACGCACACAGCCGGGCCAGAAGCAAATCCGTGCATAAGCGCATATACATAAACGTGTACCTGTAAAGCACTAACCGACAGCATTCTGGAGATTTGACGGCACTGCACCACCTGGCAGGTGAGTACACAGATGAACAGAGAGACGAACGACAGTTTGTACCAGTCCGCTGCAGAAATACAAAGCTACCCGGCAGAAATATACAAACCGACGGTCGCAGACATGCGCACGCAGTTGTAGATGTGCTTCATGTTAGTGGTTCGTAGAGACATGATAAAAGACAAGTCTGCTGTCGCTGGACTACGGTTCTCTGCAACAACCCGAGTTAACTTAGGACGTTTCAGTACACTTGCCTTTTAACAGTAGTTCTTGAGCTGCAGTGCGTCGGCTTCATCCAACACGCTGAACCGTCCGCTGAACATTCGTGAGTGCATGAGTCTACACTCAGCGATAGGTATCTGTGCATACGTCTTTGTATCTCAGTGATTAGAGCTGCATGCCAGCCCTCTCCCCAAGTCCTGTGTACGTACGTGTGTATGTACACGTATGCATGTATACGTCTCCGTGGAGTGACTCATATTTATATGGTTGTCCTGAAATAAGATAAGCTGTGTCCACTGTAGAGATAAATTCCATCCTAACGTTGAGCGGAACAGAGGAAGTTCTGCGAAAAACATCAAAAGCCGGTAGTTGAGTCACCCGTAACCAGATCTTCGACTGTGTATGTTTTGGCGGAGAAAACAAGGGTTCCCGGAGTTCACAGTGCTGGTACAGGCAGCGACTTCCTCTCTCTACTGATGCGGCCGTCTGCATCTTCTTCGGATATAAGCCTCCGTTGTCGAGAAATGTGGGGCAGAAGTTTTCTCAGCTCCGTTGAGTATACACTTGAGTGTATACGTGACAGAGGAGATACCCACGTTAGTGCGGTCTGACAGAAGTGTTGACAGCTAAAAGATGCTGCGCCGCGTTAAGAGTGAAAAGTGAATCTCCACCACCTGCCTCTCCAACAGATTGAAGTGGTAGCGTTCCGTCATCTGCTCACACAGCTGTAAGCCACTGCGCCGCCTCTGCTGTAAAACGTGAATCCCCCACCGTCCGCTTCTCCAGCAGGCTGAACTGCCAGCGTTCCAGCAAGGACTGGGATCTGGCGGATATGTGTACTCCTCTGTACTCACTACGGCGTACGTACGTCCGAAACAGGCGGAGCACGAGCCCTGCCATATCTTACCAGTAATTTACCTGCCGGCACTTGTATCTATTCATGTTTATACAGACGAATGTGATGTTTCCGCAGCGGAGGATATTCGAGTATGGTTCACACAGAATACAACTAGGATCCAAAGGCAGACTGCAAGTCCCCTACTGTCGGACTTGCACAGGCAAGGTGTGCAAGCAACGGCTATCCTATTCAGGTGTCTGGGTTTCTGATCCAGCCAGTGGTGCTAATGAAGTGTTGAACGACCGAAGGAGGTCGTTTATCACGTATGCCTCAGTCTCTGTTTCCTCAGGGTCGCTTCTCACGCAAAAAACAGACCGGAGGACGACGATTTTTGAAGCAGGCGAACAGGTGTGCTGCACCAAGTGCTACGGAAGCCGCAGCAGACGTCCTCCCGGAAACAGTACCAGTAGCAGCACAGCCCAAAACCCTCTACTGTTCTCTGTGAAGGCGTCGCAGCAGCTCTGTGCTGCTCTTGCGTCATTCTCGACCCCGTGATCGTAGCCTGTAGGCCCGGTGCTCTGTGCACATATATATATATATATACGCGGGGCCTGCGTGGGGCCTGTGAGGGTGACGTTTGCACAGACGTTTACCGGCCGATATCCGCATAGAGAGAAAAGGGGAAATACAGAAGCCTCTCAACATGGGCGCAGGCCTCTACGTGTACTACAATCGATACACGTGGGCACCTTTAGTGGCTCGCAGTGAACATGTCTACATACTTCTATACACATATCTATATGTGTACATATATATATAGAGAGAGAGAGAGATAGATAGATATAGATGTATACATACATATATATATAGATATATACATATATATATATATACATATATATAGATATATACATACATATAGATACATGCATACATATATGTAGATACATATATATAGATATATACATATATATATAGATATATATGAAGTCTACGCGTCTCGGGACGCATATGGCCCCTAAGCGTTTGGACGTCTAGATACTAAGGCGCTACGCTTTGTACCGCCTTCAACTGGCGATCGCCTTTCGAAAGGATGACGCCACCATATACGATCATAAATATATACATATATATATATATACACGTATGATTTCCTGTCAGGGCACATACGGCTATATCCACATATATATATATATATATGTATTTATATATATCTTCAGATGAGGTGATGCACAGAAGATGTGCACTGCGCCCGCAGTCTTGATACTTGGGTAGAACCGACGACCACGAGCCAGAGCAATGTCCACACGGAAGCCGCTACACTTTTTAAACAGACAGTCTTATATACCTGCATATATCAAAAAGTGCGCGTCCTGGGATTCAAAGATATATGTAAAGACACGCCACAAACACGTGTGTGTGTGTATGTACCCTTGCCTCTGCGAAGAAGCACAGATATGTGCGTGGCTCCTGCAGGGACGCACATACGAGCGCTTGGATCAATACAAGCATGCGGAACCGCACTTCTGAACACACGTACACTGGTGTCCACCATACACATACATATGTGTGCGATGTAATGAAATATATACGAACGTAACCCAACAGATACGCACGAGGTACACCGAGGCCTTACTCTTGTACGCCCATATAGACGTGCGTTCATGAATGTGGAGCCACACATATGTGCGCGGAAGAAGATGAGGCCCCGTGGAGCAGCCGTCTGGCTGCGGGGTACAGGAGACTTCTGCTGTCCCACACGGTAGCAGCTGCAAAAGCCGACTTCGGAGTGCTGCTGCTGCACCAGCAGCAGGCACTTGGCCGCAGCAGCACACAGCACGTGCTGCAGCAGACAATCAGCTGCACCAGGAGCTGAGGAGGAAAAGGAGCAGCAGGAGGAGCAGGAGCAACAGCACGGTGCGAACGCTGGAGTAGCAGCAGAGCGCAGAATGAGACGACTGAAGCAGAGCGGACGGTCGCCCGACCGCAGCAGACGGAGCGACCGCCAGCAGCATGCGTCCGTCTTCTCAGAAATAGCTACACGCGCATGGTGGGGCTTGGCATTGACGCAGGAGGAGGTGGCTGCCACAGCGCCAGTATATCACCTGCAACTGGACAAATCGCAGCAGCAGCAGCCGCAGCAGCAGAAAAATGCCAGCAGCCGTCCACAGTCTCGATAACAAGGACGCGGCAGCACCACCAGCAGAAAGGACGGACGGCGCAGCAGCTGCGGAAGCGACCAGCGGAAAGCTGCTGCAAAAATTATCCGGCAGCGGCACTGCCACAGGCTCACCGTGGCAGCGGCAGCAGGAGAGGCAACAAAAGCAGCAGCAGTCCGAGATAGTGACAGGCCGCAGCAGCAACAGGTGACACTATCGCAGCAGCAGCAGGGGAAGACGAGCTGGGCCTCCACGCAGGAGTGATAGCAGACAGCAACTGCGTGAGAAAAGGAAACTCCCGCTGCAGCAAGACACGCAGCTGTCGAACGCGGCGGAGCAGCAGGAGTAGCAGCACCAAGCAGTGGCAGCTTGCACTTCCAAGTGGGAAATGGGAAGGCGGCAGCAGGGGGGCGTAACGGCACTTCGCCACCAGCCAGTAGTAGCAGCAGCAGCATCAAAGGTGCACGGTGTAGCCGCAAATGGGAAAGAAGCGCAGCAGCAGCAGCACGAAGAGGAAGAAGAAGAAACGACACCGCGACTGCAGCAGAGAGGCGGCAGCACAGCAGCTGCAGCAGAACCGGGGGAAAGGCAGCAGGAGGAGGAACGCTGCGGCGGCGCAGCAGCAGGACATGCAACGCAGCAGCAGCACCAGAAAGGTCAACGCAGCAGCAACAGAGGGGCACGCAGGGCAGCAGCAGGAGGATTGGTGCGCAGTGTAGCAGCAGCAGCTGTAGGGCGTGGAACGCAGCAGCAGAAGAGGACGCAGCACAGCAGCAGCAATACAAGCAGCGCAGCAGCAGCCGAGAGCAAATCGAAGAATCGAGGAGGAAGCAGCAGCCGCGTCACGCATGAAAATTAGACGACGAGAGAAATGAACAGCGGAGTACAATACCGGACATGCAACACGGGAAAGTACGCAGCGACAACAGCGTGTAATGACCGAGGCAGCGGCAGCGTCAGCGTAACTGAGGGTTTTTACACGTCAGCACATACATCCACACCTGTCTCCCTTCCTCTGAAAAGAGGTGCCTTTACAATACATACCTTTGCGGATATACGTGTATATACATACGCCTATATTTATCTGCCTGTCTATATAAATATATACATATATATTTACGCATTACATAACATACATAAGTATATATATATATATATGTATATATCTACACGCTACATAGTGATGTATATATATATATATATGTGTATATCTATCTATCTGCCTATATATATATATATACACACATATTCATATACATGTGTATGTATCTACGCATTATATAACATGTATATATATATACATTACATAGTGATATGTATGTACATATATATATATATCTTCACTGAACAGAAGAATGTGTGTACGAGCGTGTAGATGAGTGATATAACCCATGCAAGCAGGTTGTGAAATGTTACGTAGACAAACATAGAGACACAAGTATAGACGGGCACAGGTGGAACCAGCAGAAGAGAACGTGGCATTTTTCTGCGAGGGGGGGAAAGGAAGAAGGAGATGCGAAGGAGCAGCACGTGCAGCACAGACGACGCGCCCCTGCCTGACGGGGCGCCTTCTTCTCCTTCCGAGTCTCCCCAACACACACACGAACATACACACTCAACGTCCCTTTCTCGGCTCTCTGTCTCTCTTCCTGTCTCCGTCTCCCTACGCCCCTTTCTCTCTTCCCCTTCCCCCTTTTGCTGTCTCCCGCCCGCTCTCTCTGTCTCTGTCTCCCTGTGTCCCTCCTGTCTCTCTGTCCCTCCCTGTCTCTCTGTCCCTCCCGTCTCTCTGTCTCTCTTCCTGTCTCTCAGTGTCGCCCTCTCTCTGTCTCTAGAGTTGCTGAAGACTTTCTGCAAGGGTTTCTCTTTCTCTGCGTCCCTACTGCCCCCGGGACGCAACATACGTCAACCCCTTCCCCCCTACCACGTCTCACGTCTCTCTAGGTGTCACGCGCTGTCCTCTGCAGCGGCGCAGGCGACGTCTCGCCGGTCACTTCTTCCTCGAGAGAGAGAGAGAGAAAAGAGGTGTGTCGCACGTCTTTCTTTGCCTGGGTAGTCAAACGGAGGGATACGGCAGCTGCAACAGCAGGTGCAGCTCTGATCCCCACGCGCGGCTGCTGCCCGCAGCAGATGCGGCGCTGGTCCCCATACGCACGGCTGCTGGCCGCCCCCAGACAGCAGCTGCGAGCCGCTCTGGTCACGCACGGGCAGCAGCCGCAGCAGCAGAGAGAGGAGGCCTAGCAGCAGAAGTGACGCAGCAACAGCCGGCAGCACCCTAGGCCGCTGTTTCGGTGCACATGCGCGCACTTTGACAGCAGGTGCAGAGCAGCACCACACGTCACTCGGGGCAGACTGGAGGCAGAAACGTCCGCAGCAGCACTTGTCGCGCAGCAGCTGAAGCTTCCCTGCGCCGGCAGCACCCCGGGCTCTCTCTCCGAGCACTGCAACGCCGACATCCGCAAGCGACGCAGCTCCTTCGAGAGAGTCGTCGGTGCTCCTCACCGGCCGACTTGGACGCACCGCTCAACGAAATTCTCTCGGCGGCTCACCAGGCTTCACTACGAATATGCGGATTTCAGCCACCCTTCCCGCAGAAGAGAGACAGGAGTGTATGCTGCTGTTCATCAGTTCACTAACGTCCACACACGTACGTATGCGCACGTGTTCAGGATGGCGGAGAGAAGTGCACGTACGTCGGTGTGCACGTATACATGTGTTTAGCCACACATGTATCAACCCACATACCAGAACAACAGAAATGTATCGCATGCGGAGATAGACATGCTACCTAGACTGAGAACGCACTGGCCTGTGTGGTGCAGCAGCTGGGTGGGGCAGTGTCAATTCTATTCCTTTTCATACGTCTTCCTCTCTATTTCTTAAGTAAATACCAGAAGCCTGCTTTCTGCTGCTTCTGCGTCGTTGCTTTGCTCCCCACGCAGACGACGCGTTAGAAGAGAGAAGGAAGCACATACACACGTGCTGTCGGCTCACTAAACAAAAGCAGTTCTCCCCTCGGCGCTTCTGGCACTATGCCATCTCTTCTCAATATTCCTGCTGCTCTTCTTTTCCTTCTTCCTCTTCTGCCTCGACTTCGCTGCTTCTAACGCTGTGCTGCTCTGCAGCTGTTGCCTGTCCTGCTGCTGCGACTACCCTGCCTGTCCTCCTGCTGCGACTGCCCTGCCTGTCATGCTGCTACAACTGCCCTGCCTATCGTGCTGCTACAACTGCCCTGCCTGTCGTGCTGCTGCAACTGCCCTGCCTGCCCTGCTGCAGCGACTGCCCCCCGTCCGTTGCGTCTCGGCGCGCATCGCGGTTTGCTTCTCCTCCCTTCAGCAGCTCTAATGCATCTGCAGCACCTGCTGCACGCACTCCCGCGTGTGCTTCTGCGTATTTGCAGCTCCGTCACGTTTTCCCACTCGGGGCCGCCGCTGCTCCTGCTTCTACGACGCTGCTGCTTCTGCTGCAGGAGTTCCCAGGCTCATCGGCCTGTTATTTAGGAGCGCTGCAGGCTCTTGCTTCCTCCACTGTCTCTATCGCTGTTCTTCTTTGTGTTTCTCCTGTTTGTGTCCTTGAGTCTCCTTGCCCTCTGCTGACAGGCTCGCCTACAACAGCTCATTCTCCTCGTGTGCAATGTCCGGCTCCTGCTGCTGCTGCATCTCTTGCTGCCGCTTCTGCTGCTGCTGTTTCTGCTGCTGCTGCTTCTGCCGCTTGGTCTTCTGTATATTCTGTCTATTCTTTCTGCCAGCACTCGTTTCCGACGGAGTTGCTTTTCTCACCTGACGCAAAGATTGCATGCGTAGGACTGAAGAGAAGGAAGCTGATGCTCGCGTCGTGACAGACGCGCTTCTGCACGAGCATCCGGTTTTCCTCCGTCCCACTCTGGCTGCCATCTTTGCTGCCGCTGTTGCTGCTGTTTCCTTCCGCTGCTCCTACTCCTCCGACTACGCCGCGTCCCTCGCGGCCCGCTGCGCTGCTGCTGCTGCTGCCGCCGCTGGTCTCGTGCTTCTGCTCCTGCTGCCACTTTTCTGTCGCTCCAGCTGCAGCAGCAGCAGCATTTTTGCCGTTGGTTCTCCAAATGTATATACTCCCTGCTGCGTCGCCCCACAAAACGAACCGGCTGTCAGGAGACAGGGTCACCGGACACACTGAAGATCCTGCGCCTGCAGAAGCAGAAGCAGTCAACGTTGCTGCTGCTGCTGCCTGCGGATGCAGCCACTGCGAAGAAGACAAGGACGACAGAGGCTGCGCGGCTCGCAGCTCGTACAGCTGACATACACACAGACATACACACACACCAGCAGCAGCAGAGCATGCAGCCGCACCTGGAGCGACGCAGCCTGTGCCAACGCCGCAAAACAAGCAGCAGCAGCACAGAGGCACTGCGGGGCGCCAGATAACACTTAGGAGCACCACATCCCCAGTGTCGGGCCCCGAGGATTCGAGCAACAGTAGCAGCGGATCGAGCCGCGCCTCCCTACGGGAGAGTCGGCAGCAGTAGGGTCGCAGCTTCCTGCTACTGCGACAGCAGCGAGATCTGCGGCAGAACCAGCACCAGGGAGGCCTGCGACAGAATCAGCAGCAGCGGTGCCTGCGACGGTATCAGCAGCAGGGAGGCGTGCGACAGTAGAGGCAGCAGCGAGGCCTGCCACAGCGTCAGCAGCAGCGTTGCACGTGAGCAGCAATAGCAGCGGCAGTTCAACAGCAGCAGTGTGTGGCCTGCCTTCTTCGCAGTAGCAACCTGGGAGAAGAGCTACAGATTGCATGCACGTGCGCGCATTTCGACATACATTTTCTTGATGAGAAAGCAAAGCCATTTGGCCTCGTCAGTTTCTAATGCACGTCTAAATCTGCGCCTTGAGGCGTACGCTGCGCAGGTTAGACAGTCATGCGCTTAGACACGTACACACAAGTGAGATATATATAATACAGACGGAGGGCGCAAGACATGCAGCGTCCACAGACCCATATATGCCCCACAGGAGCCAGCTGCAGAGCAGAGCAGTAGCAGCAGCGACACTTCTTTACCCCCAGCACCACGTGGCAGAGCCAGGACTTCCCGTGCTGCACAGGAGAAGAAGAAGCAGCAGCAACAGGAGCAGGAAGTGGACAGCTACATCAGCAGTTGCTACCGCCTCAAGTCTGGCAGCGCAGGGTCAAAGCAAGAGAGGAAGTCTTCTCCATATATCGCGTTCCTCTTCCCTGCCGCCCCACATGCGAGGGAGAAAGTGGAAGTGATTCACCAACGGCACAGACGTGCTTGCGGGCTTGAAACAGACAAACACGTCTCGTCTCGCTTGTACTTATACACATATATATATATATATATATATCGGTTGGTGTACATATTCTACATATAGGTAGAAATACACACACACCTATTTATATGGGGACGGTAGTCGCGAGAGGCAACAGCAGACGAAATTAGGAACCAAGCACGTGTCGTCTCATCTATTTATATATATTTGTGGTTCACTCAAATAAAAATATATACCTCATCATATATATAGATACATATATGTATAGATATCTATGTATAGATAGATAGACAGATATATGAATTTAATATGTCAGACTTGTGTATATCGATGAACACGCGGCACCATCGGTTCAAATATACATATGATTATACACGTACGCATATATATAATATATATATAAATATACATATATGTATATGCCGATGTATGTCTGTGTACGCTACCGGCTATGTCACAATTAATATATACATGTCGGCGCCCCTACGTATATATATATAACGATACGTATGTGTATTTAGGTCCATTTGTAACTTGTTGCAACAGGTAGACAGAGGCGCCCCGTTAGAAAAGCTGCGTCGCATCGCCGGACGGAGGTGACGAACTTCCCGTAACATTATGAACTTCTTCCTACGGACTGTCACAAACACATGCGTCTCCATATCCACACATGTACACGGACACACTATCTTGTCTCCCTCTATCTCTATCTGTCTTTCTCCCTCTCTCTCTCTTCTCTCTTTATATATATACATATATATGTACGCACACGTGTGCCTCTGTCTCGCTGTCTCTCTACACGTATATATATATACATATGTGTACGCACATATGTACACTTGTGTGTCTCTGTCTCTACACGTATATATATATGTACGCACGTATGTACTTGTGTGTCTCTGTATCTGCACGTATATATATATATATGTACATGTACGCACATATGTACTTGTGTGTCTCTGTCTCTACACGTATATACATATACATATATATATATGTATACACACATGTACTTGTGTTTCTCTCCCTCTCTACACGTCTACATATTTACACGTGTGCAAATGCTTGTACTTTCTCCCTCTCTACATGCATATATATAATTGTACGCACAAACCTGTACTTGTGTCTTCTTCCCTCTCTACATGTATATACATATATATATATATATATTTACACGCATGCATACGCTTGTACTTTCTCCGTCTCTATCTCCACATACATATATATATGAATGTACGCACACATGTACTCGTGTCTTCGTCCCTCTCTGTATTATATACACTTACACGTCTACACACGCGCGTGCTTCTAAATTGCACCGAGGTACGTACAGAGGTCAACAAACGCACACTTTTCCCCCACATCTGTAATATATAGGCGTACACAAATCCAGGTGTGCACCTGTCTACCTTGTAGTATATCCATTATGTACACACATATATATATGTGTGTGTACGTATGTGTATCTTCACGTGGTCATATATATATATATACATATAGATACACGTGCAGGTACGTATGTATATCTTCACGTGGACCTTTATATATATAGATATACATATGCATATATATATATAGAGAGAGAGAGAGAGACAGACACATGTGTATGTATGTACGTATATCTTCACGTGGACATATGTATATATATGTATGTATAGAAAGAGAGAGAGAGTACCTCCACACATATAGGCACACATCCTTTATATGTATACGGAGAGAAACATAGGGGAAATGGTATAGGAATGAAGATATGGAGATACGAGACCAAAGACCCGTGGAGACGTATCAGAACCCAGGCGATAGAGACTTCCTGTCAGCGACGAAAAGCAGCAAATCTCCCCGCCCACTGTCCCGCGCGCGGCGGCCCTCCCCTCCTTCCCGAAGAGGCGGACCCGGCTGTGGAGGTGTGTGTGTGTGTGTGTGTGTGTGTGTGTGTGCGTGTGCGTGTCGTGCAGCAAACTGCGCGCGCATGCGACAAAAGGAAGACGCAGAAAAAAGAAACCTGCAGGAGGAGTCGTCTCTCGCAGGGAAAAAAGAGAACTGCGGTGGGACAGGAGTACTGCGGTGGGGCAGGGGGAGACATGTAAAAAAGTCTCTTCAACACGTGTCTCCCACCACCACCAGTCCTCTCCTCCTCCTACGACGACGACCACAACTACTACGAATACTACGACCACCACGAAGACCACTACTACCACGACTACTACTACTACTACGACTACTACTACTACGGCTACTACTGCTACTACTACGAGTACTCCTACGACGACTACTACGACTACTGCCACGAGTACTACGACCACTACGAATACCACGACTACTACTACTACTACTGTGGCTATTACTATCTCTACGAATACCCCTACAACGACTACTACTACAACTGCTACGAGTACTACGACCACTACGAATACCACGACTACTCCTACTACTGCGGCTACTACTACTTCTACGAATACTCCCCCACGACGACTACTACGACAACTGCTACGACTGCTACGAATCCTACGACTACTGCGACTACCACTACTACTATTACGACTACTACTACGACGACTACAACCACTACAAGTGCAACTACGACTACGAGTACCACTCTCCTGCGACTCTTACTACGACTACGTCTACAAGTACCCCTACGACTCCGACCACTACGGCAACTGCTATTATTACGACTACCCCTCCTACCACTCTGTTGGCTCTCTCTGTAGACACGGCTCCCGTTTTCGTCCCTCACTGTGAGAGCGGAAGAGAAACGTGCTGATCTTGTTTACAGACGGAGGGGACTGAGACGGAGCGCGGTGACTTACCTTGGATCCGCTGAACGCATCTATAGCGACGATCTGCGTCCTGTTGCTGCCCACCAGCAGCGTCTTCTCGTCAGGGCTGAACGCCAGTGACTGCACGCAAACAAACAAGAAAGAAGAGGAACCAAACATTCCAAGCAGACGCCGCGCAGCAGCACCGAGCCGTACCGCACAAACACATACGTACACACATACACACGCATGCAGGAATGTGCGTGACTGCTACGTGTCTGACTCAAAAAAAAAGGTGAAGAGATAAAAAGAAGACGGTGTTCACCCAGTCCTCCTCGTATTTCTCCCGAAGTACAAACAGAGACGCACGTGTGTATGTGTAATAGGTGCACATGCGGAGCGGCCTCTACGTTGCGCGGCCCGGGAATGCGAGCTTCTGACTATTCGTGTGTGCGCCTACATATTCGACATATAAACGAATGCAAAGCTACGGTCAACATAAACAGGCACACGCACGTGTGCACATGCATACATATACACACACGTGTATACCTGAGTACATACATAACACACATACACACACACGTATGGAAATACACATATATACACGTACATTCCGGCATACATACATATAGGCTTGAATACATACATACATACATACATGCATACATACATGCATACATACATACATACACATATATACGTGTCTTTATATGTGTAGACACACACGTCCATACATATATGCATCCACGCATACATTCACATACACAAATACACATACACCTATATATATATATATATATATACGCACACAGATGCGTGCCCCGTATGCGCACACAACGCGACGGCCATTGCCTCTTTGCATGCATCTATGCGTCTACCATTGCACTAATTCTGGTAGACACAGCAGACGCAGCGAATACCGCGGTTTGCACGACAGAGAGTAAACACACATCCAGATATATATACACATACAAGCGTGTGGGATATATGTCACTAAGGAGCCTAACATACGAAGACATAGATGCGAATACACAAATACAAATATATGTGTATAAAGAGAGAAACAGTGACACACGGAGAGAAGAGAAAGCAGAGAAGGCACTGAGAAAATGCCACACACGCGTCAAAGAGATGCCACAAGAGCTGCAACCGAAGAGGTACGTTGCGACCGCATGCAAACGAGGGGGAAGCAAAATTCTGCTGTCGCTGCTGCACTCGTGTGGGCCCGTCAGAAATACCCACTTCCACCCAAAAGTCGAAAGAGATGTGTGTGATCGGCTGTCGAGCTCACGCAGACTTTTTAACCGCACTATGGCCTATAAATATATACATGTATATAGGTAGGTCTGTGCGACTCAGACTTCTTCACGGCAGTATGGCATACATATGTATATATATACGTCCGTGCCATTCAGACTTCTTTAATGCAGTATGGTCCACGAATATATTTACATACATATGTGTCCGTGCCATTGAGACTTCATTAAGGCAGTATGCCCCATGAGAATATATATATATATATATGTGTCCGTGCCATTCACACTTCCTGAAGGCAGCGTGGTCCATCAATATATATATGTTTATGTATAAATGTGTGTGCATAGGCGTTTAGAGATATATGTATAGAAACGTAGGCACATACGGAAAACGTCTTCCAGAACACAGAGAAGTGTGTGTCTGTGGTCGCGTGTTCAACTCACTGAGACGTCTTTACGGCAGTGTAATCAACGTGCACGTATACAGAGAGATACGCACACATATGTAATATATAAATATATATTTATGTGAGAGTGCTTCGACAGGTACACTACACAAACGTATACATATATAGAGACACACAGACGCAGGTATACGTACGCATACATACTCACCTGCACACGCATATATAAATAGATCTCCCTGGGGAGAGAAAGACAGACAGAAACTCACTTTCGGGAACTTCGTATACATATATATACATATATATATATGTAGTTTATATGGATGGGGGCAGACGCAAACGCGGGTACGTGTGTGTATGTGAGAGAAAGGGCCGAAGAGTCCCAAGCTCTCCTTCTAAAACACTAGGCAACGCTGACCCTCTACACCTATGTCTTCCCCTCTTTTCTCTACAAAAAGTCTACCTGTGCATCCACATCTGTGGGCCTACGTCTCCCTATCTATCAAGGTACTCTCTCTCTCCATATATATATATATATTATATTATATATATATACACGCATCTACATATGCATACCTATGTCTCGCTATCTACGCAGCCACTCTCTCTCTATCTCTCTCCATATATATATATATATAAACATACACATATATATATATATATATATGTGAGTGTATATCTTTGTACCTACATCTCGCTATCTACCCGGCTACGCGCTCTCGCTTCCTCTCCTCTCTCTGTACATCTACATGTACATATAAATATACATATCTGCACGCCTGTATTTGTGTATGCCTGCATTTCGCTATCTGTCCACCAACACTCTCTCTCTTCTTCTCTCTATGTATATATCTGTAGATGCATACCTGCATGTCTACACCTGTGTATCTACGTAGGTACTCTAGATATCGGTCTGCATCTCTATATCTGTAAACACCGACGTCGCTATCTACCTAGCTATACACGTACGCATAGACCCAGGAATATGCAGGCTTGCATGAGCACTGCTGCACGCGTCAAAGACCATATGACTTTGACCAGCTTCTCACTTTTTACTGGCAAAGAAGACGACAAGGCTGCAGCAGCCGCAGGAGAAAAGAACGAGGCAGCAGTGCTTCACACAAGCCGCGTGAATGGCGCTTACGGTGATATACGACGCTGCAGCGAGCGTAGAAGAAAGATCGAAGCTGCTGAACTGTCCTGCCTGCGGCCCATCAACCCCACACAGCCGCCGAGAGGCACGCAGCAGCCCCGGTTCCGTGCACATGCAGCAGCAGCGATAACAGCAGTCCCGCAGGAGGCATGCAGCAGCAGCAGGAGCCAGAAGGAGGAGCAGCTGATGTGCGACCCGCACAGAAGGAGCAGCGCTTCCACCTTCAGGATCAGCAGCAACCGAGAATCCAGGCGGCCGCAACACGCCGCAAGCAGCGTCCCCACGTTCAGAACCGGCAGCAACAGAGAAGCAGCAAAAAATGCAGGCAGCAGCAGCACTGGCTCCTTCGACGCCGCGGCGCAGCAGACCCAACCCAGGGGAAAAGCAGAAGACGAGGTCGACGGTGAAGAAGAGCACAGAAAGCAGCACGTGACCAAGTACGGCGGAACGGAGACGGAAGAGGTAATTTTCAAACCTGTGCGTGTAGACGTTGACCGGTTCATGTGTGTGTCCATCATTACACGTAGGTACGTACGTATGGGGGGTAATATAAGAAAGACAAATATCTATCTATTTATCTGCCCTATCTCTGTACATCAATACACGTAGAGAGAGGGAGACAGAGAGAGAAAGAAAACGACGTATATATAGCAAGATGCGTATGGAAAGGGTCAGCATCCCCTGGCAACGCGGCCAGTCATATATATATATATATATATAGATAGATAGATAGATAGATAGATATGTGTATATATGTGGGCGTCATCCCGCTTCTTCCGCATGCGTCGTTGCCCCGGTGCGCGTGTTGCAGGAGGAACAGGACTACTGCCAGAGGCGCATGTCCCTGCCGTGTGTGGTCCCTGCACCTGCTGCGTCTGCTGCTGCTTCCCCTGGCTTTTTCCTTCGCGTAGGTCCTCTAGTGCTTCTTTTCCCTGGCTCACCGGCTCTCTACCCAGCGTGTCGTCGTCGCAGCCAAAAAGATGGATCTCCTGGCTTCCCAGGGAACACGCGTACACCAGGCCTTCGCAGTCGAACGCGCCGATGGGACTGCAGGGCGAGCCTCGCACGCAACCCTGCAGCAGCAGCAGCAGCGGGACAGCAGCAGCGCAGCACCAGCACTGCAGTAGCATAGCCGCAGCAGCGGCTAGACACCAGCAGCAACAGAGCAGCAGCAGCCTAGCAGCCGCAGCACAGAGCTGCAGGAGCGCAGCATTGCAGCACTGCAGCAGCATAGCAGCAACGAGGCTGCATGCAGACAGAGTCTCGCGACACGGCAGGGTAGAGCGGCAGCACAAGAGCGTATCATAGCAGCGTCGAAAACACCGGGAGCCCTGCACTGCAGCAGCAGCAGAACAGCAATACAGCCCGCGCGGCCAGGAGCACTCCTGCAGCACAAGCGCAACGCCGCGCAATGACAGACGCAGCAGAAACAGCAGCAGCAACCGGAGGACAGCAGCCGCAGCAGCAGCAGCAGAAACGCAACAGAGTCATGACATGAGCTCAGAAGCTGCCGCACAAAGGAGCAACGCAGGAGCAAAGGAAGAGTCGCCCGGCATCGAGACACGAAGCACAGCAGCATCAGAGAACTGCAGCTGCAGGTGAGCTGCGCGCAGCAGCATACCAACACATCCCAACATAAAGAAACGCAAACAAAGAAAGGGACGCCGATCCGTGCGAAGGAGAACCTAGGTGAAAACTTTCGTTCGCGCAAGACATATCAGTCACATATATATATATATGTATATATATATAAATATATGCACGCAGACACACACACAGCTGCACGTATACTTCCATACGTAGTTGTATGGTTGTACGGATGTATGCATGTCTGTATGTACATATGCATATGTATTGCACATACGCATGTATATGTATATCTATATGCGCATTTATATATATACCCCCCCCCCCCCCCCCCCACACACACACTAAGTCCGTTGCATGTATCCGTTTATGTGTGTTTGTACGTATGTACGTCTATGCGTGTGTACACATGTCTATGTAGACATACACATGTATATATATACATATATATAAAAATATATTTATTCTCGATAGACACCGCTCGTGGACGCCCGAACTGGTGGACGTGCAGCACATCCTTCCCCTAGAAGTGAGTCCTAGGAGGCCATGTGTGTAGAGGTATGGCAGAGCACACAGCAGACGCCAGAAGACGAAGAAACGGCCCACGCGTTCCACTTCCGCCAACAGCAATGTCCACTGCGTTGCGCGAGTCCTCTGTTGCAGGTGAACATTCACGTAATAAAAGGTAAATCAACATGGCGCACCGCCAGGAGAAAGGCCTACGCAGAAACGTAACTTGACGGACACACGGAGATAACAGAGAAGACGTCTACAAAATGTGCCACGTACGCGGGGCCTAATTTTCTCTCCTATTCTACCTGGATCACCTACAATACCCCGCACATCTATCTATATATATACATCTATATATACGTAGGTCGCACTGTCGAGGTGCGTGGAGACATCGACTACTATGTGGAGGACTTCACTTCTACGTGTTGTACATATACATATATATATATATATGCGCATGGAACATACCTATGGCCTAAATGTACCTAAACGTACATATATACATATATATATATATATCTATATATATGTAGGTCGCACTGTCGAGGTGCGTGGGGACCTCGATTAATATGTGGAGGACCTTATTTCTACGTCTTGTGCATATACATATATATATAGACATACATGTGAATGTAACATACTTATGGACTAGATGTACCTATACATATATATATGTATATCGCCGTCGACGCAGATGTACATCTTGATGAAGACGTGGAGAAATTTTCTTCCCGCCTATTACAGGTATAGAGAATATACACGTAACGCACCTAGAGTCTACGCACACGTACGCATATACACGTGAATAGCGCTGTGGAGCACGTGGGGATCTCTATACTAATATGCGGGGCCCTGCCTTTTCCTGCGTCCTGCGACGGGTGTGTATATTATCCAGGTGTTTGTCTTGTCTGCGTATATATTTAGAGTGTCGCTGGGGACTAGCCGAGTGTACACATGTGTTTTATACGCTTTTAAAGTTGCTGTAGCGTAGCGTGCGCCTGCACACGTTCACGTGTCTGTAGGGGACTGCAGCCAGCTGCACGTTCTCCCTCTGTATTCAGACTGGCGTGTGCGGGTCTACATCATAAGTGAACCCTTACCTATGTACATGTGTGCATGCAGGTGGGTCACTCCATCGCAAAGAGAGAACCCACGAGAGAAAAAAAGGGGGGTGGACACGCAGGCCTGGAGCCACCACCACCCTCGGCCCCGGGGAACTTTCGCATGCAGCCACACACACAGCGAGCTACACGTCAGCCACGCCTGTACTACCTATCTACACATACACATATGTATAGACAGACACACACAGAGAGAGAGACAAAGCTATACATAAGTATATGCACATATACAGTTATATGCATATAAATAAGCAAATATAAATACACATATATATACATGTATTTGTATATATATATATGTGTATAAACAGATACAGTTACACATCAGCCACACCTGCACCTATGTACCCATATATATATGTATATATATATATATGTAGAGAGAGAGATGTATATATACATATATATACATAGATGCTTTTCTACGTAATGTAAATATATACATTTGTATATACATACATAGATATTTATATATAGGTGTGTGAATAGACGTGTACATATACGTGTGTACATTTGTGCACCCGTGCACGAAAGCGTGCGGAGCAGCTGCGCGGATGTTGGCAGAACTGAACCACGGAAGAGTTGATTCGTAGTCCAGGAGTTCCGTGTATGCGGCTCTTTAATGTACCTCTTCCGCTTCAAGAGCCTGCAACTGAAGACTCGCGCTCCTGCATGCGGTTGTTCGCGTATTGCCTCACAGCACTCGTGGAATCGCACGCGCATCAAAACTAAAAACACGCACGTATATCTGATAGCAACAGCAACTACACGGACGGACAGACGAAGAGGTATGGGTATGTGTGTGTGTTATGGGCCTCCACACTGTGCAGGCGAGAGTGTTGCGGGGGCACGCATCCCGGTGTATATACACACATAGACCCGCACATATACATATATAGATATGTGTACGTATGTACTTCAGCACCCTGTTTGTGGACTTGAATATATACGCACACGCAGACGGCAGAATATAGATGCAGACATACACACACAGACATATACACGTACATATACATGTGTGTGGATGGGCACGTCGCAGGACATCGTTCAATACACACATATGCCTCGCCGACAGCTGCGTATATATACGCACGTAGCAGCAGGTGCGCTTCACTGCTGCGATGTAGGGGCAGATGTCCGCCCGAGGCGGCTGCTGAGAAAAACGCGAGGGGAAGGCATTTCCCTTGAGGGACAGCTGCGTAGGCGCGCCTCAGCCACTGCAGTGTACGTACACCGAACACCTGACGGGTGACCAGTGTGGGTTAACCAAACCCTTTACGGGTCACCGGTGTACGTGCACCGGACGTTTCACGGGTCGCCCGTGTACGTACACCGCACGTCTCACGCTTCGCCAGTGTATGTACACCGAGTGTTTCACGTGTCACCACTGTGCGTACCGCGGGTTCCCAGTGTACGTACACCAGAAACTTAGCGGCTTACCAGGGCCTGCGAGTTTCGGAGGTGCAGCAGCAGCACCGTACCATCGAGGCAGCTCGCCAGGAACAAATCGTTTGTGGGGTGAATATCTAACCCCGAGTGAGGTACCGTTCTGTACAAACAGCAGCATTCGTTCACACACGGAGAGACACCTGACTTGCGCACGGACACGGACATAGCAGAGCGGTTATTCTCAAAATAAAGAAGTGCCTATTATACGACCGTGACTAAGTTCACACGTCCTTACTAACACATCTACACATATATATAAATATACACGCACGAATATAGGTATGTATCTCTCTGTGTACGTGAATGTGTGCGTCAACGCACGTACGTTGGTGTAGAGTCTATTTGAGGGGAAAAGCAAGCGGAAAAGAAGGATGCAGACAGTCACCCGAATAGGAAAAGAGTGAAGTGGAGGACAAAGGAGTCATATCCTTCGTCGAGGAGAGGCAGTGTTCGCAGATCTCCTTGTGTGGGCTACTTCCCGCAGGAAAGGGAAAAGAAAGGAGACGCAGGAAACAGAGGACGTCGGCAAGCAAAGATCCAGCAGGAGAAGGAAGACAGACAGGAGCACTTCTCAGCCAACTGCTGCCGGAGAAAAGGACTGCTGACGTCGGGAAGCAGGCGAGACATTCACCAGAGTGTCAGAAGAAAGCAAAGAGTGAACACGACGGCAGCAGAGCAGGCGAAAAACGCTGCAACCACTGAGTGCTGCCGTTTGCAGCGCTGTTGCAGCGCCCCCTCGGCCTCTCTTCTTCCTCCCTAGTGCCAGCTGGACACCTTCCGGAGACACATAAAAGAGGACAAAGAAGAACAACAGGGATTCGGAGGAGGCCGGTGAACAGGACAAACAGAGAAGCGACAAGAGAGAAAGCAGCAGCCAGGAAGTCATAGAGCAGCACCGTGTCTACAACCACAGCACCCTGCTCGTGAAGCAGGAGCAGTCACGTGGGAGCTATCAAAGAGACGTAGGGAGAGCAGGACGAGAAAGAAAAGAGACTGGAAGGAACACTGCAGAGGGTAGAAAGTGGGAAAGGCGGAAGAAACAGGCTCGCAGCAGATCAATACACAAAGGCACTTACGGAGCAGGCAGAGGGAAATGGCGTTCCAGGCGGTTGCTATCAAGGTCCCACAGGACGACGGCGCCTGCGCAGCAAAACCAGCAGGAGCGCGAAAACGGAGGCAGCTGCAGCAGCATCAGCCGCAGCAACGGCAGCGGTAGCGCGAGGAAGGCTCGCGGGAGAAAGAGCAGGAAACGCTGCAGCAGCAGCAGCAGGAGCAACAGCGAGAGTAAGAGCAGCGGGAGTCACAACAGCAGGCAGAAGGACAGGAGGTGCAGCAGATACAGGAGCGAGGGAAGCAGGAAGGGGGCCCCAGGAGAAGCAGAAGGAGATGCTACATCAGCAAGAAGAGCAGCAGCATCATGACACCAGTAGGTGTGGCAGCAGCGGGAGGAAGCGTAGTAGCAGCACGCATGACAGCAGCACGTGTGGCAGCAGCGGGAGGAAGCGTAGCAGCAGCAGTCCCCCAAGTAGGAGCAGGACTAGCAGCAGCAGAAGCAAGAATCCCGCCAGTCCTGGCAGCAGCGCGCACACCGGCAACAGCAGCGGCAGCAGTGGCACGCCCAGCAGCACGAGCAGCAATCTGTCAGAAGCGGAAAAAATGCAGGAGCCAGCAGAGCACTAGTAGAAGCAGCAGCTGCAGCGGCAAGGAAGCGTCACGCGGTGACGTAGGATGAGCAGCAGCGAGTAGCGTATCAAGAAGGGCCGCAACAGCAGCCGAAGCACTGCCGTATGCGGACGTTGCAGCTAGCAGGCAGCCGCACAAGCGAGAGACAGAAGATCTAGGAGAGCAGTACGAACAGCAACACAAAAAAAGAGAGCAGCAGCAGCAACGCAACGAGGCAGCCGCAGCGCTGTGGAAGGCAGCAACGGAAGCACCGTAAAAAGACGCCCTACACAGATCCGTCATGCTGAGCAGCACCAACAGCAGACGCGCACGAGAGAACCGCAGCAGCTCTCTTCGACACAGCAGCAACAACTGCAGGCAAAGCCGCGGTGGTCGCAGCTGTCTCAAACGAAGCGACAGCAGCAGTGGCTTCAGGCCGAACAGCAGCGGCAGCGGGCTGAGCCTAAGAAGCACCAACAGCAGCAACTTCGGACAAAGCAGCAGCAGCAGTCTGAAAGTAAGCAGCAGCAGCAGCTACCTCATGCAGTGAAGCAACAGCAGCTTAGGGGGATGCAGCAGCAGCATCCTCTGCAAAAAAGCAGCAGCAGCAGCAGCTTCGGGCAAACCAGCAGCAGCAGATCCGGGCGAAGCGTCAGCAGGAGCCACTTCTGGCCGAGCAGCAGCAGCAGCAGCGGCAGCGGCAGCGGCAGCCGCAGAGCTGTTCAACAGCAGAGCGGCAGCAGTAGTAGTCGAAAAGGGAGACAAAAGAGCAGCAGCAATTTCTTAGAGGGTAGTGGCATCAGCAGTAGTGATAATGTAGGCTAGGACGGTCACAGCAGCGTCCAACGCACGGCCCAGCAGCAGCGACAGCATATGAGCAGCAGCAGCGTAGCGGAACAGAGCGATGCACTGCAGCCAGCACTGCAGCACACAAGCAGCAACAGTTGCAGCAATAGTGTCCCATTCCTGAACAAACGAGAAGCACGGCCCCCTGTTGAAAAAATAGTAGACACGTGTAAATGCTCAGATATGCAAGAACACCTCCACGCGCCTCTCACGCCCCACTCCCACATATGTATGTATACGCACATACATATATATACGCATTTGCGTACTGTCAATTTCAACTTTTCGACGCTTTCTGTCTTTCTCCCTTTGTATGAGCAGATACATATTACCGACATGCAGGAGAGCAGCAAGAAAGGACGCATCCCGACCACCACTTGGTTCCACCGTCGTCGGCTACAGTACAAAATTCCTATCTACTCTCTATGCATGTGTACACATATAGAGAGAGGAGAGAGACGGGCAGCTGAAATCAAAGAGCCACATCTACGTGTACATGTAGAGGGAGAGGACAAAGACGAGCAGGGAAGATCAACGACCCACCTACACAAGAAAACATACACAGAGAGAGAGGGGGAAGATTTGTCGGTAAAGTAGACGAGCTACAGATACATGCACACACGTCTAGACAGACGAGAAAGATGGACAGGTAGACAAAAAGAGGCACACATATGCCAGAGACACAGACCAACGGATGACCGGTGGGAACAGCGAGACAGATAAAACAACGCTACCCGGGGGGGCCACGACATACACAGAGACGGTGGAGAAATAAATTTACAGGCGTGACGGGCGGCTGACAGGGAATGCGCAGGCTGCACAGAGCGACTCGACGGAAGACGGGCATGTGCATACGTGCGGCCCCGACACAGGTGGACAGGGAGGTAGACAGAAAATGAAGAAAGTTTATTGGCTAGACTTTCAGATAGCAACAGAGAAGACCAATTGAGAGAGAAACAACCCCCAGAAACGTAGACACAGAGAGAGCGAGCCTTGCAAGTAGGAGACGGAGCGCGACAGATAACAGAGCAGAGAGGACAGAGAAATACGCTATAAAGAGAGGGAGACACACTTTCAGTAGACAAATAAGTAGAAGACCCAGAGATGGACAGAAGATCGGTGGAAAGGGAGAAAGAATACAGACAGGTACGTCAGAGGCAGACAGAGAGGCAGGTAGAAGACACAAAGTGATACACACGAGGTACACAGGGAGGGCGACAAGAGGTAGGGGAAGAAGATGGAATATTATATCGACAGCGAGGTAGGCAGAAGATGATACAGAGAGAGATTGATACAGTGCGGGCTGACAGAGAGAGACACACACAGCCTAGGTGGACAGGCGGGTAGGCGACGGAGAGAGCAGCAGAGGCCCACTTCGCACAGAGGTCGAGTTAGTATATAAAGACGGATCGAATATAAGAGACAGACGAGCGCGACGACGAAGCCGTGCAGACGGACTGTAGGTAAAAAAAATATATGGAGGTTGACAGAAGACGGAGAGTCGCACCCAGCAGCGGCCCCACGGCATGTGGCACCGGTCACCGGGGACTGACTTCTTCGGTGTGTACGTGCAGACAGACGATGCTGCGCACAGAAAAGGATGCGCTGCCCGCGCAAAAATGGACGCGGAAAAAGGCCCCCGACGGGTCGCGTCATGCCGCAGTCTCTTGCGCTTCCTCTGTCTCTTCCTCCCTACAAATCTACGTATATGTCTCATTTTCTCTCCTTCATTTGGTCTCTTTCTCCCTATACGTACATACGCATGCGCAGACCCACACACACCCACTTCCTCGCAGCGTGACGAGTAACTGCCCTCCTCCCTCAACATAGACGTATGTGCAAAAGTAGGTCTACGTACACCCCTGCCTCCTTGCAGGGGGTAGAAGAAAGCTACCAGCCTCTCGCTCTCTGTCTAGATATACACACATATATGTATGGATGCATGCGCATGCGTAGACGTCGCGACCCTCTGCCTCCCTTGCAGAACGTGGAAGAAAGGCACAGTCAAGACGCTTACACTTCGGCTCGTCGACAGCAATGAGACATTTTCGTGTGCCGCCCTGGACGTACCGGACGGCGTGAATGTGGCGGAACCCCGTCCGGTGGACGTACGCCAGCCTTCGCATGCACAACAGCAGCCGCAGCAGCGAAGCAGCCGTACAGCGGCGGCAGCAGCGCAGTCACGAGCGGTAGCAGTCAAACGCTTCGCAGGACGTGCGAAAGCACCCCACGGCAGCGGGCGGCAGCAAAACGCACCAACCACCGGCAGCAGCAGCCGCCGGAACGAACGAGCAGCAGTTGCCCACGAGGACCGAAGCGGCAGCACCAGCAGCCGCAGATGGATGGAACCGGTTGCAGCGGTACAAGCAAACGGAAGGAAGCAGCATCAGCAGAGGAAAGAGAGCAGCAGCTGGTTCAATAGCAGCAGTCGCAAGAAACAAGGCCGGGGACCAGCAGCAGTGACACTGCCCCAGTGCACAAAGGGCTAGCTCCAGCAGCTGCGGAGGCAACAGCAGGAGCAACTGCACGGGCGATGCAAACACCAAGAGCAGCCGTCCCAGATGTAGCAGCCGTCACCGCAGCAGCACCAGCAAATTAGCAGCGCAGCAGGAGCAGCAGCAGCGGCAGCAATCTGGACACGAGTTTCCGTAAGGGCAGAAGCGTGTTCACTGGTAGCCGGACGCACAGCAGAAAGCAGCACCGGGACGGCCCTCAGCAAAAGCAGCACACCCGGCAGCAGCTACAGCGTCCCCGCAGGCCGGCGACTGGCAAAGGCCGCCTCATGTGCCCGGAAGTTCGTGAACGCCAGCAGCAGCAACACAAGCAGCACCCCACAAAGCAAGGACAATAGCAAGAGCACCAGTGTCATGCCTGCGAACACACGTAGACGAATAAGTCCGCGTCCCCGTGACGAGACACAGGATCCGCTTTAAGTTTTGACTAATCTCGCTGGCTACAGGTGTGCAAAGACGTTGCTCTATGTACTTATACACACACGGCTGTACATACTTTTAGACAACTCCTCAGCCGTATCTCTCTCTCTACATATATATATATGTATACAGAGATACACACATATTCTCCACTTTTAAAAGTTTATATACTGAATATATACATATATATATGGGTACAGATCTGCCAAGACGTCGCTCTTTCGATGTGTCTATACATGCAGATACATGGAGAATGCGTCACCCGTATGGTGGCTATACATATATATATACATATATTCTCGAAGAGCAAACGTTTACGTATTTGCAGTCTCTCTGCTCATATATATATATATGTATATATATGTGGAAGTACTCTGCTGTGTCTACGTATACACCTGTAGATGCACACACGTGGAATGACGTCGTGAACAGGGTGTGGCAGGGAGACGATTGCGCGGGGGCGTGACAGGAGAAAAAAAAACGCACCTTCCCGTCTGCACAGTGAAGAGGAGAATTTTTGCATGTCTTGGATCATCTCTGGCGCCTTCGCTGTTGCCCGCTTGGACACTCGAGATAGAGGAGACGGAAACAGGATCGCCGGCGGTTTCCTGCTTGGCAGCAGCACCTGTCGCAGTCTCTCGCTCTGTCTGGTCACCGAGTCTGTGGCCATTTTCCACTCCGCCGCCCCGGCCGCTGCTTCGGGTGCTGTGGCTGCTGGTGCTGCTGCCGCTCGTCAGGCTGCTGCTGTCGCCGCTGTCACTACGGCTGCTGCGAGCTGTCCTCAACGAAGAGGAGGAAGAAGAAGAATCCACGCAGCAGACGACTGCTAGAATGATCGACGTTCCATCCTGGGACCAGTGCCCGCTACTTATCTTCCATTTCTCTCTGTTGCTGCTGCCGTTGCTGCTGCTTCTCCCGCCGCCCTTGCTGCTGCCGGAAGCGCCAGAGGGCGGGGGGCTGTCCGCCGCAGACGGCAGGGAAGACAAGCAGCCCTGCCGCACTTTCTGCGCCGCTTCGCAGCATATCAACGAGCAGTCAAAGTTCCGCGACACCTGGAAACTAAAAAGAAATCACACACTTCTCGCTACCCCGCCATTTGTTAGCACGTCCTTCCTCTCTATCTCTACCTCTCTACTCCATCGACATACACACAGTCAGTCACCCACGTCACCTTCCGGTCAACCCTTGTATATATATATATATGTGTATACATATTTATATATATATATGCATATATATACATATGTATATACATATAGAGAGAGAGACAGGTAGATAGATGGATAGACACGTAACCACTGCGCATATACGCATATGCATACATATACGTACACATACAGAGAGCTAACTATATAAGTAGGCACGCTGTCACTGCGCATATATACACATATACATGTATAGAGACACGTATATATATATATATATATGTAAAGAGAGACACATGGATAGTCACTGTGCATACGCAGATATACGCACATGTGTATACCTGTATGTATATATGTATGTATGTACATATATATATATATATTAGCAGTGACTACGTGTCTATCTATCTATCTACCCATATCTCTATTTATGTATGTATATACATATATGTATAGATAGATAGATACGTGGAATGTCATTGAGCATACATATATATATATATATATATATATGTATATGTATAGGAAGTCCTTGTGCACTGATATATGTAGTTGCTTCTCGCCCATATGTGTACATATATATATATATATATATTAAATTATCAAGTATTACAGTAGTGAAGTCTACACCAAATTTGTCGTCTCCCGACTTCAACTAAGCAGAACCGTCTTCTTTGCAAGGGAATGTAGTCGCAACTCTAATAACACAAGACAAGGAAGAGAAATATACAGGAAGACGACTGCACTAGAATTGGCGCACTTCCTGCTATTCTTCGGCCCCATGCACAACACCAGTGCACCTCCCCACACGCGCATACCCTAAATGTGAATACATATATATGTGCCTACATATATATATATATATATAGATATATATATATAACGTGGCAAAGCAACTGCCTACATTCATATACACTCAGATACGCATATGTAGCAAACAACTGCGTACGTTTATACATATATATATATATACGTACACATACGTGTATACTGCGAAGTCGGGCAACTGCCTGGACCTATTCATATATACACTCATATATATATAGCGAAACAAATGTGTCGATTTATACATACACGCATATATATATATATATATGTGCGGCACAACTGCCTAGATTCACTCATGTATACACTTATATACATATATACGTACTACGTAGCAGAACAACTGCATAGGCTCACTCATATATACACTCACATATATGTATATATATATATATATATTGCATAGGAGAATAACTGCATAGACTCACACGTCTATACACTCATGTTCATCTATATTTATATAGCTCTACTACGTAGCACAACAACAGCACAGACTCACTCGTATATACAGTCGTATATATACATATACTAGTACGTAGCACAACAACTGCACAGGCTCACTCACATATACACTCATATATATCTCTATACAAGGTGGCAGAACAACTGCATAGGTTCACTCATATATATACACATGTATGTATAGTGCGTGGTGTAGCAGCTGCACAGATTGACAATATCCACTGACCACCTTCTTCAGCGCTTCCCAGGCCTACAGTAGCAGACAAACCGTGTGTGTGGCGCGCAGTCCACCATTCTCGTGCTTCTGCCTATATATATATATATATATGAATATATGTGGATGCGGGTGTGTTGTGTAGGTGTAGAGGCACGCAGAAAACGGCGAGAAGAGCAGACATGCATGCGACGCGAGAATGCGTGTGTGTTACGTCTGCAGGTGCACTGCCACCATGGTGGGGCCGCGCAGAGACACGCGCATGCAGAGACTCCTGGCCGGCGGAAAAATGACGCGGAAGAAACCCGAGAAGGCAACAGACCTACGGGCTTTGTCTACATATCTGCCTCTACGTGTCTCTGTGTGTGTGTGTATACATGTATATGTGTGTGTAGGGGTGTGTATGTGTACGAACGTGTGCATGCGTGTGTGCGTATGAACACGCATTAGGGTAGGTCTGTGTAGATATTCCTGTAGGGATTTTGTGTCCTTTGATATGTTGTTCTTCACTATAGAAACACGTGACCCTGAATCTCTGTCTCTACGTGAATCTGCGTACATATACATATCTGCCTACACGTGTGTCTGTGTGTGGGTGGGTTTCTACATACACACGGGTACGCACGGGTATATATGTATATATATACTCGTGCCAATATATATGTATATATGTAAATGTCGTCTATCTGTTATGTGTATATTTCTGCACCGAGTTTCTGTTTTTAGAGACGTTGTCCTTCCATGTAGAAAAATGAGACCCTAAATCTCTGTCTCTACGTCACTGTGTGGACATATATATATATATATATATACATGAGCATGTGTGTATGTGTGTACGTGTGTTTGTGTGTGTGTTTCCATATATACACGGGTGCGTATGTACATATATATATATATATGTATAAATGTCGTCTATACTATTATGTGTATATTTGTGTACGGGGTTTCTTCGATATGCTGTCCCTCCATACAGAAAGATGAGATGGCCCACGGGAGGCTGTTCAGAAGGAGATGCTGTCGGGCCGCAACGTCTGACGCAGTGCAGAGGAGGTTTGTGAAGGGCGGACGAATCGCCGGTGCCTCAGTCCACGTCTGTGTGTGTGTGTTTCGACGTGTGCATGTGTTATCCCTCCCAGCGATATAGCACTGTCCTGCACACGCCTGCGGCTATTGAGAGAACAAGTGGCTTATATGACTGCAGCTCCTTGTTCACTGCAGCGATGAAGGCAAACTCATGCAAGACACATCTGTGTTAGGCGTACTGGGTTACCTTTGCGTATACTCACGTAGACCCGTTTGTATACACTCGTTACATCTATGTGTGTATGTATATATATGTACACGCATGTGCGCCTGTGCACGTCCATACAAAAAACGAGATCTACACGCTTGCGGACACTACGTGAGACAGGGAGACACACGCGTGTATATGAGTATAGGGACGTATGTATGTATGTGGGCACACAGAGACGTCCAGAGTTTGCAGAGTGCTGGCGGTGGGGAGGCTGTTTCATGCGTGTACCTGCGCAGCACGTTGTCGGTCAATTTCACTTGGAGAGCAGGGAAGGTCTGCGGGAGCGGAGGCTGCACCGGCAGCTGTTTCATCTTGGGCGGGCGAAAACGCATAGATAGGGGGAAAGCAACGGCAGCAGCTGCAGCACCTGCAGCGGTGGCACTGCCAACCCAGGTGACAGACAAATCGAAGCAGCAGCAGCAAAGCCGCCGTCGCTGCAGCCCGCGCAGGCCGCAGCAGTGACCCCCCCCCCCTTCCGCAAAAGGCAGCAGCAGCCCCCGCGGAGCAGCGGCGGCGCGGCAGAACAGCAGCCACCACAGCAGCAGGCGCACCCGCCACTACTACATCAACCCAGGACAAGCGGCGACACGTGTAACAACAGTCAAAAAAAAAGAGAGCAGCAGGGCACACAGGACCCGCACTCAAACAGCGTTGCAACAGCCCCCGGCAGTGCAGCAGCAGCGCTGCGAATGCACCTTGCCACCGCGGAAACAGACGAAAAGCCGACAAGAAGCTTCTCTGTTGGGCGTCGGAACGTCGAAGTCTCACCCCGTAGCTTCACTAAAAAGGAAGGAGAAGAACCGAGGCATTCGCGCGAAGACAGGAATTCTCACAACGAAGGGGAAGAGAGGACGGATGCACATTCTTTACACAGACATACACAGCTGCCAAAAATCAAGTGCTGCAAGGCAACACCTTCGTGATGCGGGTGCGTTTTGCCCCATATTTACCTGGAGCTTTACACGTACCACAGATACACAAATCTGTTAACGCGAGGACGTACGAATGTATATCTACGTACGTACGTGGTAGTAATACAACGTGGAGGGACTGCATTTGTGTTAATAACCTATGGAAGGAGAACTACTACTTGTAAGGATCAGCAGTCAGCACACAGTGAGTATGTATGTATATATATCTTTACGGATAAGCAACCGTAGGTATTCCCAGACTATGTATAATTATGTACTTATTCGCAGAGGCGTGGCAACGAATCAGCAGGATATGGACACACACACGTGAGTAGGTAGAAATACGTAATACACTGCAGTTTGTAGGTGCACAGAATGGATAGGACACTTCCTTCTTCCACACCAGGTAGTCAAAGAGAAGTTGTTCAGCTGCATGCCGTCGGTTGTGAGAATGGGCGTGGGAAAATGACATGAAAACGACAAATTTACCTCGAAGCCTGTGAAACTTGGCACTCACAATACAAGAGACGGACCAAGGCACGACAGATGCTCACAAAAAAGAGTGAACGTCGGGCAGTAAACATTGCAAGATAAAGCAGAGAGGGCCGGCGACCGCCTGCATGCACACTGGCTAACTCAGCAAGGCGCTGCCCATAAGGAGAAAAGATGGTGAGAGGGAACAAACGATCAAAACAGTGACGGAGGGAAAACAGTCGCAAAAAGGACAATGGCGAAGAGAAAAGGTAAATGATCCAGAACGGGAGAGAGGCTGAAAAGAGGGAGCACACATATCGTGTCTGGTGGCGGGGCATGGGCTTTCACGTACAGGCAGAAATACAGCATGTCCATATCTATATATATATATATATGTTTATTTGGTGCGTATGTATGTACATATACAAGGACGCGACTGCATACTACAGTGAATGCAAATAGGGGAAACATATGTACTTAATTTCAAAGAGATGGAAGTACGGCTGCCGCGTGTTAACCCCTACATACCAGTTTCTTATGTGCGTGATAATAACCCGATAGCGAACGCCTAGTTGTACGCTTTTATGCACGTGTGTATCCACCCATCTCCTCTCCGCGCTCCCTCTGTCCTTGAACATCTGTTAATCTGCCCGGTCCTCCATCTCTTCCTATATATTATGGGTACGGGCGCATGTGTGAATCAATTCTATCGTCTGCCACACTGCAGGTATGTATGAGCATTCGTAAATGTGAATGCTAGTGTGTACGGTAATGATCTGTATCTTTCTGTATACACACGCACCTGTGTGGGTGTGTGAATTCTTGTATGTCTGTGCTACACATTACTGCTAAACACGTGGGCACTGCTTCAACACGACTCAGCCACGCATAAGAGGCAGTGCGCACTCACACCAGGAAGTTAAAGCGACCTGTGCCGACGCCTGCCTCGAACACGAATGCGTGTCTCTGTCTGTGTGTGTGTATGGCGGGACGTAAGTGGAACGCACGTTCCCTAAATTGTAGTCAGACGCGTACGAAGATTCGAGATAGGCTGCGCGTACATACGTACACCTGCGTCAGTGTCTTTACGTACCTACGTACATACACATAGCAAGAGCAGGAGTACATGCTGCCCGCTGAAAAAGCTAAGTACATTTAAGAAGACAGAGATACAAAGCCACTGTGCACCGCTTAAATGTTGCAGCCCTCTCAAGAATTTCGGGTTGTTGGAGTGTTTCCACGCAGACGATTTAGAAGAGGTTTTTTCAGAAAGAACGGAATATACATACGTCGAGAGCGGGGGCACGAAAGCGTAATATACATGTGCGACAACTTGATTATATACGTTCCTTTCTTGCTTTCTTTATCTCTTTCCTCCTACATATACGGAAATGTAAAGACGTACACAATTTCACTCAAAGGTACGTTGTCACGTACGCGTAACAATGGATTCACCGGCTAAAGGAGTAATTACTCCAAAAGTTCTCCTTCAGCTAGGAGCACACCTGAAGTGAAGACTTCCTCATTCTCCGCTTGATTTCCTTTGTCGCTGTCATTGTTAGGGGATGTGCAGCACTGGTTTCTCTAAGACGTGAAAACGTATCCTTTTCTCGCATACAAGGATAAAGTATCCAGATTGAAACAGGTCAATGTATATATTGAAGCGTACAGCGCAGCGTACAAAAAAGAACGTGTATACAGACCTACGTTGCACCCTATTTCGTCGATCTGCCATTTGATGTGTAGGCATGAAGGGCCGCCACACGAGCATGTACAGGTACGTTTTCCCAAGAAAAAACATGTTATCGGCAGGTCGAGCAGTGCATGTCTATTTTCGAATGCATCAATCCAATTTGAATTTGTGAATAGAGAGGAGACCGTCACGTCAAGCAGTGGAGAGCTATCAGTATCTATTGCTTAGCAGCTTGAGAAAAACTCGTGATTCACGCAGCAGTACACATAAGTAAATCTATGCGTAGAATGGTGAAGAAAGGCACCCTGGTAACGTAGTTTAACGTAAGCAAAAGGATACAATTCAAGCGCATCGTACTGAATAGGCTGTACACGCATGTGTATTGCTAGGCTGAAGTTATATGTAGGTTCGTCGCAAATACGCAGAACACAACAGAGGTCTGCAAAATTTAAAGTTACTGGATATGCCAAGTCTACAAAAACAGCCAAACAAGGCTGGAATAAACGGTTTTCGATCTTAGGGCAATTTGTTGTGTTGTGATGGACGCATTTGCTTCCATTTGTAAATGAAGACGTACTCGGGTGCCGAGCGGCGAGTGTACATGAAGGGATGACACGTTTTGTAAACAAGGAGGGCAGGGCCATGCCACCGCACCGCTTGTGCAGCGAGAGATAAAAATCTGCACTGAGAGTGCAAAGTGTGCACCGAAAGCTAAAAATGCACTTGCATACAAAAAGGCGTGCAGCTTATAACATTTGCAAACACTTGGCTATTCAAATTCCAATAAATTAGAGATGGGGCAATTGTGGTGTGCAGTAGTTTTAAACTATATTTTAAAGGACAGAGGACCTGACGAGGACAGCCTGATACGTACTCACAGTCCGTACACTCTGGTTGCATATCAAGAAACAGATGTCCGCGTGGTCTCTGCTGGCTTCACCAGCCTCCGTGGTATAGTGGGGCATAACGTGTCCGCATATTGGGCTGCAGGTGGCGCGTGGTTTTGCATAACTCACAATTTGTTGGCGACTACGCGAAAAATTTCGCGTGGCAATCTGGCTCACCGTACTCTGAAATGAATGTGCATACACCTTTCACAAGAGAAGTAGAGAAACTTTGGATCTTTACGCAGTAAGGAGTCCAGTGCGGGTTACAAGTGCATTTTCACGCGTAAGCTGGAGGCTCTGCGTATTCAGGCTAACCGTATTCTTGGTACAATTTTGAGTGTGATATACGGACCCATACACAACACCCACACCAGCAACATATCCTCACACTGAAGACGTGTAGGCCTCAAGAAAAGGCGCTCAACACCCCAATCCCGGGAGCTCGGAACGGACGAACGAAGGAGAGTGGAAGTGGGTACTTCATACAAATCTGTATACGTATATAGAGATACAAATTATCACGCCTTTATTGGAAAGTCTCCTCCTACAATATATTTATGGGTGCATTCATAAATACATGCCTGCACATAGTGCGCACCTGGCAGGTATATACATCGACGTATGTGCATAGACACTTACAGGAATGTATGTCTACGCAGACATGCCTCTATCGCGGACTTACATCCCTGTACAGAAGACTTACGTATGAACACATCAAAATAGTCTTCTGTGTAAGTCTAGGTAGATCCATATATATATACACATGTGTGTTTCCATATTCGTACCTGCCGCACCAAGGCGTCTTGCAACGTCGAAGAACAGTCAACGTTGCTACAGATGATACACGAGTATACGTATACATAGGCGTTCCCTCCTCCATATCTCCTTATCCTTATATATGTGCAATGTCTTGAGATAGATAGACAAAGAGATAGTGTATGTATATACATATATACATATGTACACATATATATGTACGTCGCTGGTTCTCTACTCCATAATTGCCGAGATGCGTCCAGGTTCGTTTCTCGACTACTTGGAAGTCTCGATCTCTACACTCCCTTCACGCCGGTCACACACATCATAGTGAGGCCACTGTCACTTATTTCAAGTCGAAAAGCGGGTTGGCCCTCTGCTGCTGCGCTTGCCTAGTCGAAGTGCTTCCGAGAATGCTTAAAATATCCCTGATGTTGCTTCCCTCCCTTTTAGAGGCTCTGTACTATGTGAGTTCTCGTTCAGAAACTAGTGTGCTCCTTGTGCTGTGGAGTTGGTTTTTTCCTCTGCAACTTCGCGTTTGCACGGTCCTTCTGTTCTGTCTGTCTTCTAGGCGTTAAACGCGTCCTTTTCATCTCCTCCTCCAAAGATCAGAAAAAACTGCGAGGAGAAAAATTTGGTAGCAATGTAGAGGACAAATATTTGATGTTTGTATGAACGTGTCGCAGGGCCTGTTGCTCGCTGTTGTGCAGTTGTTCCTGCTGGCTTTGTGCTGCAGCTGTTGTTGGTGTCGCTGAGGTTCTTGCTGCCGTTACTGTGCTGCTGTATATTGTCGTGCTGGTGTTGTTTGGGCTTCTGCTCCTGCTTTTTGCGCTGCCACTGCTGCTGCTGAAGTTCACGGAGATGTGCGGGTCTTCGTATGTTGTAAGGCAGCTGCGCCCTTTCAGGGGCTTCTGCTCTGATGCTCGACCTGTGCGTCGACGAGGTAGAGTAGAGGTGCTGTGCGTTGGTGCTTCGTATGCCGCTCACGTTTCACGTGATCTCATGGCGTCGTTGCTGCCTGCTGCTGGCAGTGCTGTGTGCCTGCTGTGTGGCTGGTGGTTGAGGTGCTCCCGCGTCTGTGTGTCCAGTTGGCTGCTGCGATATGCCGAGCGTGCTGCTGCGGCTGTGTGCTCTACTAGTACTGATATATTGCTCCTAACGTTAAATCTATAGCGTAGATCCCCTAGAGGAGTGCAAGTAAGCGAGCGCTGGGTTGACGAAATCACAGCGAAGATCTTCGGTGATCAAGAAAAATATACAGGTGCACCGCTATCTACAGCGGACGCACGCCCATCACGCGCTGCAGTCCACCTTCATGTCTCGTGATCCACAACGGTGGTGGGCTCCCAGTTTAGTCCATGCTGCTACACTTTGATATCGCTACACGTCAGAGCTGTACCCTTTCATCAGAGCGCTGCAGCCTACACAAGGTGGGTCGCTACGCACCCGTGTCCTCAGTAACGGGCGTGGATGGTCTACCGCTGCAGCAGTATTAGTGATGTTGCCATACAGCCGTTGATCCGCAAGTTCTGCCGTTGCCACTACTCACGCTGCTGCTGTGCGGATATTGGCGCCGCCGTAGTTGCTGCGGTGTTGGGTTGCCGTCTCGCTCTTGCTGCTGCTGCTGCTGTGCTACTACCCAGCTGATCCTCTGCGCGGCTGTGTTCCGGCTCAGCAGCTCTGGCGGCTGCTGTTGTGCCTTGTTGCGGCAGGTATGACGCTACTGCTGCAGGCTGCTGCTGCAGCTGGTTGCACTGCGTCCGCTGCCAGCTGTCAGCAACAGCTTTTAAGTGTTGCACTGCGCTTTAGCTGGTACTAGCTGCGCCCATCCAGAAGGCTGCTGCTGGATCATCTTGTGGCATTGCTCTAGTGCACAGCGCGTGCATGGCACGACTCTATACTGCGGCTGCTGGTGCCTCTTTCAGATCTTCGTGGATGGCCGTGCGATCTGCCGTGCACGAGGCTTCCTTTTCGTCCATGGCAGCAGCAGTGGTAGCAGCATGGAAGAGCTTCTTTCCTTCTTTATGGTTCAGCGGCAGAGATGTAGTGAAAATTATCGGTTAACTGCCTGTCTCTCACAGTATGCGCTCCAAGAATGCATCATGCATCTAAGCGTTGGTACGCGTAGATATGTACATAAATTATGTGTATCTGTCTACAGATGCATGTCCAGCACTCTGTAAATTCGACTCCACTGTGTATCGTTGTGCAGATCTTGCAATTTTTTATTACCTCCAGCGTACTGAGACAGATGGAAAGGCGTTTCCGTTGAAACATGTACACTCAGGACACGTGTGACAAAGCCATGTATTCATGTCAGGGATGTGTAATATCGCCCGCCTCGATAAGTCAGGAGATACAGGGAGATATGCAGAGATTTTCACAAGCGGAAACATCCCACTCACCCTAATTTCGAATCACGGAGTTTGTAGGAGTTCCGAGCAACTAATACCTCGGAAACCTACGCAGATACCAACCATATACGCACAGACGTATCCCTATGTAAGACCTGCCTGTAGCTGATGCAGTTCAGCAAGATTTTCGAGCGACCGTCGAAGGGCGACTCGACATGAAGCAGGTATTAGACAGCTTGCTGCGCGGCAATCACACTTGTCTGCTGCTGGTCGACTCGCAGGCGGCCCGTGGGCGGGAGCGAAGTGCGACCGCCACCGGGCACAGTCTTTGTGTATCCAGAAGGGATACATACGTCCACAGAAGCAACTATGTTGATGTTTCAGATATTTCCGTTTCAGGCGGTTGCCCCTCTACGTGTGTGTACGTACAGAAATAGCTGGATGAGACGAAGACATATAGCAACAAAGGGGGGCAGAGCTTTTAGACAGGCGGTCGTTATGACTCCTCCTGACGTGCGCTTCGTGCTGCCGATGTATGGATACGCACGAATTCACCGCATGTATGCATATGGCCGTACGTGTGGCATATTGCTTCCTATCGCACATGTATGGATATATACAAATATATCGCATGCGCATAGATACCTGTACGTATGACGTATAATAATCGGATGGAGGAGCAGAAGAGTGGCGATAAAACACACGCATTCGTACGCATATATGCGTTTGTCTACACCTGTGCACACGGGTGTACATGTGTAACAGTACGTGTCCCTCTTGCACGTGTGCAAGTGTGCGTATAGTATGTTGAAAAATCAGGATGATCTCCGCAAATGCAATCGTGTGTAGTGTGATTCGTCCACAGAAGTAAGCTGCAGACACTTATTAGACATGGTGCCACGTACACGCGCTCAAACGTGTATCCATGTACGGTCAGACTTACATACACCAACATGTAGGTTTACATATTTGTACGGATTTTTGTTCCATACGTAAAACGTTCATACGAATATGTGTGTGTGTGTGTGTACGTACGTACGTACACGTCTGTGAACTGCTGCTTAATTTGTATTTGCCCATTTCTTCAATCGTGTGGCGTCTACGGTGGACAAAGCGATTGTGGACGTGTGAAGGCGACGGTGAGCATTATTAAAAGGAGCTTATTTCATGGTACGCGACAAAGATACAGGAAGTAAGAGAGAACGAAATTTTCACACTTAAGGCTACGTGGGCAAAAACTATTTTTTGCCGCTTCAACGGGCTGCGGAACTGCGCTGCTGCACAGTCGGCGAGCCCCCGTGCGGGGAAGTGCTAGTGCAGTGATATTTGCCTATGGGCGTAGCCCCACTACCTCGTCTAGCTGCATGAAGACACACTTCCATCTCCACACGAATGTCTATGCGTACGTGTACACTTAGTTGAGTTCGCGTGCGTGTACATAGGGATGAGCGTGTGTAATGATCTGGACGTGTTTGTGAGTTTCGTCCGTATGCACTCCGTGTACTTTTTTTTGACAGATACCTGTGAAGCTATTTCCCTGTGTCTACACCGGCGCAAACATGCTCCCTGATACATCTCTCTGTACCTCGCCCCCTCTTCATGAGTTGAGGCTTCTCCGGCGTACCTGGTCACCAGGATGACGGCAGAACGAAAACAAGCGCATGTTTTTCTTGTTGCTCCCTTGATTCGTCTTCTCGAGTGTTTCGTTAGCCTTCATCCCTGCTTAGTTACCCCCTTTTGCACTTCAAAAGAAATTCCTGACCTCTGCAAAGAAAAGATGATAATGTAGATCTTACGGCCTGAGCCGAACAAACTCCTAAATGCAAGATCAACACGGCCGCTGAGGTACGCAGTGACGTGCCGTATAACCATATAGCAACTGTACCTGCAGCTGTGTCGTTGGAATTCTGCGTGTCTTGTGTCACTCTACCTGTATGTGCGTCTTGATATTCTCGCCACAGTACACCTCCACCTGCCTTGAAGTGGTTTCACCGTTATGCCAATCTGCCTAGCAGTCGGACTCTCTCCATAAACTTTTCTGTTCGTTTCCGCCACTCTAGCTATGTGTCAGTCTGTTCGTGGGCCTATCTGAAAGCCAGCCCTTCTCTCGGAGGTTGTCTACATATCACTTTTTATTGGGTATTCTCCACAGACGTACAAGCTAGTAGCATTTGTTTGTACGAGCGTCTCTCAGCGTGAAAATTATGCATGCTCTCGTCGCGGTGCGCCAATCTCCGAAACTGTATGAGAGTGGCCGTGCGAACTTGCAGGCACCTATCAATCTGGCGCTGCGTAGAACTATCCACGTACACAGGTGTATTCATCGCATTAACCACACGATTGTATACTAGTTCACCTCTGTGCTCGTCTGCCCGTGGACCAGTTTCTTCGTGTCTACGTATGTCTTTTTTCTCCATTTATCTGAGAATTACATGCGCAGGTGCAACTCTGTCAGTGACACCCCGTTGGTGCTGATGGCGCGCGAGGTGCCCACGGTAAATTCTGCACCAACACGTCAGTGTGCCATCTGCATTTGTGTGACCGGATTTTCATCCACCAGTGTATGTGTGCTGCACCTTGCGTGTATGTGTGTCCCTGCGTTCAGTCATACATCCCTACACCAGGCTATCCTGCTATCCGTTGTTTTTTTTGATAATGCTATCCGCGTCTGCTACACGGCGCCGAAAGGGGAGAATGCGCACAAGCTCAGCTGTGCACCTATGGATGAACGTATTAGCACGCTCTTGTGTGCACACCTTTCAACGTGACTATATTGGTACACATATATCTTGATGTGTAGTCCGTCCAGCAAGCACTGCAGCGATCCGAGTGTCCATATCCGTCTCTCTCTTGGCAACAGCTACAGACTTCGAAGAAGGCGAATACGTGCACGGTCTAATGTGCACCTGGCTTCTCGCCAAGTCTCCTGGAAGCCTCTGTTGTCTACACGAACATTGCCGTTTTCTGAGCTGAGAAAACGATGGGCCTCCTTCACTCCGTAATACGTAGGGAAAAGATCTTTGTTTTTGGTCCGTGTCTCTGGCTGTGGTTCCTGTTTTTCTCCGCCCTTACTTTTCACACTTCAGTGCAAAATATCTGTTTTTGCTTCCAAGTAATGTGTCCGTGGCTGCCCAGCAGTTCACCGCAGAAAGCCGTCGAAGCGGTTGTTTTGCATATTCTTAACCCCGCGGGCATCTGCGTCTGTGTTGCCCTCTCTCAAGGCGTTTGCGTCTTTCCAAGACCACTTTCCTCCTCTGTCCAGTGTTCCTCAATTACATCTCTGCGTCTGCTTCGTGTTCTGTATGTGTGAATACGTGTGTGTGCGGGGAGGAGAGAGCGTATCAGATTTCCTGGGTCATCGCGTCTTCTCTCCTTTCGTTGGTCGTTAGCTTGATGAGGAGATGTGACTGACTGCCGTTGCTTTCTCTGCACCAGAGTCACTCGCTTTCCGTTGTGCAAATGCACGAAGGACAGGAGCTGCGTGGTGAGTCGGTGTCAGTACACCACAGACGCATGAAAGTGTACTCAGAAAGTACAAACCTGTTTCTACCCACGACTTCAAACATGTCTAGTGTGTGTTTGTCTATGCACGTGTTCACATATATGTGTGCCTGTGTGTCTCAGCCACACACTTATGTACAAGGATGTGTCTCCACACAGTAAAACTACTGTGGTTGACACCGCGTGAAGGCAGCTTCTCAGCCCCTCCGGGACGAGTGAGACGTCTTTTCTGTATCTGTACCTAATGTATATCTCTGTGTGTGTGTTTGAGATGAAACTCCGCTCGGGACGCGGATGGATTGAATTCACACTTTCCCGTTTATAAATACGACGTGGTGGCTGCGAAGCTGTTGCACCACAGAAACAGTTGACCTGCAAATGCCCGGTTCTCTTCCTTTTACCGGTTTCTCTGCTTTCCTCTTTGTCCTCCTGCTGAATTTGTTTTCAGTTTGCATCGTCGTGCACCGATTTACAAGTCATTCGGGCTTCACGCTGGTCGCCTTCACGTGCTGCGTCCTCTTACCTGTAGCTCGCTGCGTTGCCTCTACTTCTCCTATGTGTGTGTACATGTGTACATACATATGGTGGGCATAGTGATACAGCCGTATCTGCTGGGTCCGGCCCGCTTCTCTCTGTATATTTGATTCGTATTATCACACACATCAATAGCATTTGTCGTAGCTGTGCTACACAAGTACAAATACGTAGAATATATATATATATGCATATATTTGTAAAAGCCACAGCGGGTGACGTATCTCGACTTCTCCGTGCACGTGTCCGGCTAGGTGGTCGCTCCCGTGTGTTTTGCAACGCAGCAGAGAGAAACATCACTTCTTCGCGGGAAACTCCTTGTTGCCCGTGCGCGGCTTTTGCTGCAAACGCTTCCACGTGGCAGCAGCAGCAGCAGAGGCACCGCAGCAGCAGCGGCCGAAGCAGCGGCAGCAGCGGTAGCGGCAGCAGAGACAGCCGTACCACCAGAGGAGGGAAAATGCAGCAGCAGCCGCAGCACGGCCGCAGGAGCAGCAGGGAAACAATGGCAGCAGGGAGCAACTTCACGGGCTCTGAAGAGCAGGAACGGCAGAAGCGACCGATTTGCATGTGTGCCTCCTCTGTCGTTGGAGTGTGCACACACCCATGCGTAGGTGTTCATTCCACGCCGACTAAGTACACGTCTATTTGCCTGTATGCGCGTGGTACGCTTTCGTATATTCTACAAATATTCACAGGTAAATATACACACGTGTTTGCCTCCATACACAAGCATATATACATATGTGTGTGCATGTGTATGTATGTGTCTGTGTGCTCATGTGTATATGTACGCATGGATGTACCAATGCGTCTAGGCTTTTAGTCATCGGTATCCCCGTCGAGCTCTGGCCGTCTCTTACTTCTGTGTGTCTGGACACGTGTACGTGCGAGTGCCTCTCTCTAGCGCTCCCCCCTCCACGTACATAAAGATATAAATATATATACACATGTGTGTAATTAAATATCTGTGCTGTGCGGTGGTCCCCTGTGCACTTGGGTGTCTGTACACCACCCGGTTTCTCCACTTCATGTATAGGCGGGGTGCGTTTCAGACGTCTACGTTTGCACGTGAATAAACACGTTTACAGCCCTTACTCCTGCACGTGCAATCTTACCTGCGTCTCTTTCCTGCGTTTAGCGCAGGCGTGTATTGAGTGGGCGTGCAGCCGCCCCAGGCATACCCACAGGCGCAGCTGTGCGTGTGGCGTGTAGCTTGGCGTGTACCAGCAGCACAGTTCTGTACGCAAGTGCTTGTGTCAGCATCTAGATCTACTTGTCTACGCTGGTGTTTCACCGTCTACAGGTATATACATGTGTGCACATTCCTGAATAAATGCACGTATACATATGTGCATATATGCACATGTATAGATATGTACATATGTATATATATACATATATACATATGTATACATGTACACATATATAGTCGTGTACAACCTATTGAGGGCGCCTCTTCTGAGTACACTGTGCCGGTGTGTCCATCCTGTAAATGGTCCTTCATCACTGCTAAGACGTACGTCCGTTGCTGCTTTGTCTGGCGGTTTGTCCACACCTATTCTCAGAAAGCCGTCCGTTTCTTCGCTGTTTGGCGTTGTTGTAGCACTTTGTTGCATGTCTCTCTCTTCCACGTTTAAACTGTATCCCTTGGACTTGTGAGAGCTGCTTGTTTTTCCACCACTTTTTCTGAAGGAAATCTCTCTTCGCCAGGAGGCTTCGTTTTGAGGTGTGACTACACCACCATATCAGATCCTATCGGTGTACTTCGTTCTTCATGCAGTACACGCCAACTACTTCATGTGAAAATGCCAAACCCTTCACGTTTCTTTCGTTCATTCGTCCTCTCCTCTGTACGTGCCTACTGCTGACACGGACGGCTCCGCCTGAAAAGTCCGATGGCGTGCATCTGCATTTCTTCGGCTCCCACTGCCGTTCCGACGACGGAGCCTTTTGGTCTACCTAACCGGCTTCTCCGCACCACTTCTATATACCCCGTCTCCATTACTAGAATTACAAGATCCATCACCAGACGGAGCAAGCGAAAAAAATGGCGATGGCCATTACTGTCGCTTGCCGCGAGTCTCGCTCCTCTTCTGTGGCAGGTTATTCTCCTTACTCTTTTCACTAACTACTGCTGCAGGTAACAAGAGTACCCTCCGCAGTGCCACCGTTCATACTACTCCTCTTAGTACTACTACTACTACTACTACGACGACGACGACTCTCATCAGTACTACTGCTACCACTACCACTACTACTATTACACCTTCCTCGTATACTTCCGTCACCGCTTATTGATGGGAGACCAGTGGCTACAGCACCAGTGACCATTACCGCTACTGCTGCGATACTACGAGTCATAGGGTGCCGGCTTTTGTTGCGTGTCTTTTTGTGTACCTCCTCATCTTCTTTTGCTTTCCTTGAACCTGGCTTCTTGCTCTCCCTTTTTTTAGACCGTCACGTGTAACTGCGTCCCAGTCCCCGTCCAGCCTAGGAAGAACTTCCCCGTATCCAACTTGCTCAGACCAACAGCACCTGCTGTTGCGGGCTCTTGTACTGACTGCTCTTCGTTGGCAGGACAGGTGGTTCTCCACCTCCTGTGGTGCTCCTTGCTTTACTGTTACGAAGCTACGGTTCCTTCTTTCCTCTCTTGTTGCTGCGCATTCCAACTGCTTCTGGCGTGAGCGTAGTACCATTTCATCTGTGTGTGCTAATAATTCTGTTATTTAGACCAAGACAAAATTTTCTCATTCTAGGGATTTCTACTGTGGATAGCGCGGCTACCAGTTAGCTGTCTCTATTCCTGCATTTCTTCCCATAGCACTTGCGTACGTACTGCTGCTCCTGTTTCAGTACCACTCGTATACTTGCTGTTGCTTATCTTTTAGTATCAGTCTTATACTCACTGCTACTTTTCTTTAAATATCATTCTTACTATATCTCTCACTGATGCTGTCACTGCTAGCTACCACTGCCTGCTATCGCCATCTTGCAAGTCTCCAACTGTTTCCACTTTTTGCTAAGAGTGTGTGCCACTCCGCGTGAATCTCCGTACTCCGCGATCGGTATCGGTAGCGCTGCCTTGCTACTTGTTTTTTTCTCTTGTGCGTGGAACTACTCTTGCTGCTGCGCTGAGTCCTGCTGCTACTACTACGGATACTGTACTGTTGCAGCTATAATTATTACTGCACCGACCACGCTTATCTCAACTGCTATGCCTGTGCTTGCGGGCTTTGTGTCCGCAGTCACTTTGTGCCCTGCTTTACAGAAGCAGTGGTAGTTCTTGGGGAACTCCTGCCCCTTCCACCTGTTGTCTATCGCTCTGCCTTCTCTGACCTGCGTCCTTTTTCGTTTGTTTATTCTTCGTTCGCTGCTCCGCCTTGCTCTCCCTTTCACCTACGTCTGCTGCTATTCTCGACCGTCATATCCTGCTTTTCCCGCTGCCAGTACTACTACTGCTACTGCCCTTGCCGCGCCGTCGGTCGCTGTTGTTGCAGGGCCGCCCGCTGAGCTGCAAAATGCTGCTAGAGAAATACATCTCTACTGATAATTACCGACGTGGAGAACAGTATGCGCTTTTATACGTAACGTGACTATCTGTGCACACAGGTGTCTCTATGTATATATATATATATATATGTATGTGTATACTCACTTGTTTAGACAGGTATATATATGTAGGTGTGCACCTTTTTTATCCGTATATGCACGGATATATATACGTATATATACACTTTGTGTGTGTGCGTGCAAGGGCATGGTCTGGGCGCTGTGTGACGTCTACGGTGCTTGTGGAGAACGAAGATACACAGCAGCAGCAGCTGCAGCAGCACCACACGAGCAAGCTTGCATGCCCGTCTGACGCTCCCATGACGCCTAGCTGCAGGCCTCCATCTGTGGCTATTGGCCACATGTCCAGCCACCAGTAGATACGCACCTCCACAGAATAATGGTCTATATACGGGTTGGTGCAAGGAAGGAACACATGGCCGCGTTTCATAGAGAAGCAGCCTCTATTTTACGTACGTACTCCTCTTCGTACCCCGCTGAAATCTGGGCTGTGCCAGTTGCTATACGCGCTGCAAATCTGTATGCAGCCGCCGAGGGTTTTGTACACCTCCTCGTGAACACTTTTTCTGCGCGCGTCCATAAACACATATATATCTCTATTCGTGCGTGTATGTGCTGGCATTAATTCCTGGCCCTACGTATATATACATATATATGTGTGTGGACGCACACACTTATGTACGTCTTCACGTCCGGGAAGACGAGTGTGTTCACGTGTATATTGTTGAAGATAACACTTGAAGGTGATTACGTGTGTCTGTGTGTGTGCACACAGAGATGCTGATGGGCAGTGCTCTATGCAGAAGCAAACGTATGTACACGTACGGTAATATTCCCACGGGCTGCGGTACACATATATCGCTTCGTATATGTGTTCTTGAGCACGTGTAGATGTACGAGTGTGTTACGTGTGGGGGCGCGGAGGCACAGCCTCCAGGTCATTGAATAAACTTTCCGTCTCTATATTTACCTTCTTCTGGCCGCGCCTGACGGCCTCTCGCATGAGCGGCACTTCTTCGGGACCCCACCAAATGTGTGGGTCGCCACTTCTTTTGTGACCCGCCTGGCTGCTCCTCGTGTCGACTCGTGCCCACGACTTAGTGTTGTCGGGCTCTATCTTACTAGATCTCGACGTGCTCCGCGTCGCTCCTGCTGCCGGTGTGCCCGTCACTTTTCCCCACCTCCTCGTGTATATCCCCGTCTATCTCTTGCAGGGGCGTAGGTACTCGGTATACCTCTGTCCTCTTACAGAGGCAGCTTTACACTCCACGTGCTTGAGGAGGTGTTTCAAATGTACTGTTATCCTAGGTGTACGGACAACTATGCGTACATGTCTTGTAGACACACATCACATATACTTACATACGTACGTGCACGTGCGTGCTTCACAGGTGGTAAAGCTATATACATAGGTTTTCTGGTGCGATAGTTCGCAGTGGATAAGAAAGATAGTGTGAGAAGCATTCTATTTTCTTTTTTAGTACCCAGAAAATGATATGGGTCCAGTTGCTGGCAGGTGCTTCGAGTGTGTGAACAAAGACATTAATAGGTCGAAGGGCAAACGCCGGGTCGGTTCCCCACGACGAGGGCGAAGATGTGTGGGAGGCACACGCGGCACACCCGGACGGGCACCCACTCTAGATATATCTGTTGCTTCCTGAATATATGTGTGCACCCTTGTTATGACCTAGTGTATGGAGAAGCGCCTGTTGCAGTAGACATCTTTCTGCTGGCTTTCCTGCGTGCGTGTCTGACCTGTCTTCACAAACTTGTGCAGATGCTCCGCTGCTGGCTTGAACAAATCCGTGTGGCACACCTGGTGATACGCTTTACTTCGATAGATGCTGCAGACGTGTCCACGGCGTATATGGACAAGAATTTATTTTGCAGGTGAAGCTGCCATCTTCAATCTACAAGACTTCGCGACCGCCTACGGCGTACTGCGTATACACGCGTATAGATATATATATATGTTGCGCATAGATAGACGCGTATATGCGACGTGTGGGTGTGGCCGCTTGCAATGCTAGCGCTGCACACGCGCGTCTGAACGCTTCGACTGGCTTCCTTCTGGTCATCCACACTTTTCTGGCCTTCCTTTTGAGACCTCTTTGTCCCCACGGGCGACACGAAACTCGCCTTACAGACACGTCTTTTCGATACAAGTGTACCAGGGCATACGTGAAGCCTACTACGTATGTATATATATATGTGTGTGCATTTGAATATGCGTGTGTACGCGCTCGTGTATATGCGGGAATTAACCGTTAAAAACAGTTCGCAGCTGCCGGTGTCGCAAGTAGCATACGCGTCTCCATCGGCTCTTCATGTTGCAGTCTACCGCTGTAACGGGCCTGCGCATAAACACACAACAAACCTAGTGCCGTCCTGCCCACCTTCCAGTCTGGTGCGGTCCGTGTTTTCTTGCCCTTCCCCGCTGTGACGTATACCTGTCTACATCTGTGTACGCACATACAGAAAAACGCGTACGTACATTTTTGTGTACACAAAGAGCTATGTGTATACGCATATGAGTACATTATACGGATGTGTATATATACATGAATGTGGTTTGTGTATATGTATATATATATATATATATTTATACACACGTATTCATACGTAGGCTCACTTACGTGTATGTAGGCGTGTGTGTACAGCAAGTACACATCCGTATGCGTATATGCACTAACATATACACACCCGTTTCACGCTTTGCCCAAGGCGCATGCACTCGGATGGTTGAGACGTGCTTTCGCTGCGATGCGTGGGGTTCACGCCGTGGGTGCCGAAGGGGAGGGCGGAGGCAGCAGCGAGCACGCGGGCGTTGGAGTAGCAGCAGCAGCAGGTGCGGCAGCAGCAGCAGACGCAGCAGCAGGAGAACGAGCGGGAGGAAGACAGCAGCGCCACACGGGCAGTGGAGGAGGAGGAGAAGCCGGTGGCGCCCGTGGTGCAGAAACAGCAACAGCAGCGTCCAAGAAGGAAGACGAAGAAGTAGAAAAGAGGCCCCTGGTGGTGGAAATGCGCGCGGCGGCGTCCACGCTTCAGAAAAGGAAAACGATGCGGCAGAAAAAACATGAAGCAGCTCTCCTTGAACACTTGCTGCAGGAGATTGTGAGTCTCGTCTACGAATGCAAAGAGTCTTTAGATGAGCTACCTCTCGCAACAGCCACCAGAGCGGGCGGCCTCTACACAGGACGGGAGGAAGCAGGCGCGAGAGGCGGAGCGCTTGAAGCAGCGGCAGCAGCGTACGAAGATGAAGAGGAAGCAGCAGCGAAACGCACCGCAGCAGCGGCAGGTCCGCGCGCACTCACTTCTGTGGTCGGGACGGCTGCGCGACGCAACGACGCAGCTGCTGCAACAGCAGACGCACACGATCCAAATTCAGGAGAATGGCGAGGAGGAGGAGGAAGAAGATACGCAGAAGAGGAGGAACACCGCATCAGCAGCGGGGAGTTCCGCTTCACTGATGCGTGTAAGAATAAATAGCAACATCCAAAAGAAGAGGTCCCACTCAGACACATAACTTACATCCACTCTTCAGATATACACACACGTTTATATATACGTACACACGTATATATATGTATAGATATGTATGCATATATATATATATATATGTATGTAGTTCCGTATATATCTATATATACGTATATATAGATATATTCATATGGGATATGTCCTTGTGCACAGGTCCGTGTCGAAAGTGAAAGTGAGAGTCGTCGAGCGGCACTAAATACGTACAGAGGCCACACGGGGAAGTGCTCCTGCTAATATGCATTGGCCAGTGCCGTGTAATAGTAGACAAAGAATGAAATCGTATAAACTGGAGGTGTGCGCATGGCCAAAAATATGAATACACATGTGTGTAACGCTGCCGGCCTCAGGGACACTGGTAAAAGCAGCTATCGGTGCCTGTTTTTTTTCTTCTCTCTCTCTACATATGTATATATATATATGTCCTCGTAGATTATCGTTCTAGACGTAATGTATTTTCATCTGGGTGTGTGGGAAAGTAGGATGGTGGTGCAACGTAAAAGTAGTCGTATACACGTAAAAGCGCGTATACTCATATACACATATGTATGTATATATATATATATATGTATAGAGAGGACGTTGTCGTGCCGTTAGTATCGGGAGTCTGTCGTACGAAGCTTTCTCTCTCTTGGTGGGAGACTTACGCAGCACCGCCCCCCCCGACTGCTGCGACAGCGATGTGCGCATGTGAAGTCTTTTTTGCGAGTGTGTTTGCGCAGATGACTTTTTTTCTTCTCCGAGACGCGATGCGCATGGCGCGCGTCACGAGGGAGGAGGAGGAGGAGGGGAGGGAGACGAAAGGGAGCAAACTGAGACCCTCGCTCGGCAACTGCATGCATTCATCACGCGCTGCCTAATTCCGTCGGTTGAGAGGACGAAGGGACAGGTAAATATCTGCAGCCGAGAACCGACGAGCGAAATCCCGGTCCCCCTAGTACATGCATGCACGCCTTCTTGTGCGGGGTCCTGTCTGCCGTAATGCGCGGCATTGGTTGTTCGGTCCGATTGTTGCAGAGGGCTGCACGCGTCTCCACGACTGCAGAAAAGACGCTTCAGCGACGTGTAGCCGTCCAGAAAAACGTCTGCAGACGCTCGCACGGCTGGGTCTCTGGCGCCCCCCCGCCGGCCAACCTCTTGCACTTCATCTCAGGGAAGAGACCTTCCGTTTCCCCTTTTCCTCGTGTCTATACATGTGTGTATATGTTTAGGTGAGTGTAGTTGCAAACACAAAAGTACAAGTGCGTACAAATTTATATATAGATATAGATTTGTACGTATATATATATGTATATGTAGAGGACTATATGTCGCGCTGCGTGTGTACGTGCGTTACGTATGTTTGGGTGCAGCTAATTGAAGCACACTCCTACACGCATATACGTGCATTCAGTACCTCGGCTGCGTCGTAGGGGTACTTGTCGTACGGGTCTTCAGCCAAAGAGAGATATGTAATACAAGTCTGTGTGCATGAGGACGCACACACATAGCAAGCGCGAGCTACGCTTGCGGCGTCGTGCATGCCTACAGACATAGAGAGAAAGGCAGTTGCGCGCAGGCAGCGCAGTAAACGTGCGCGTCTCCATGCATGCCCGGCTCCACATGCATGCCCGCCTCGTGTATACCTCAACATATATATATATATATATGTGTAGATTTGTGCGCGAGTCTGTCCCTGTTGATTGTTTACTCATGGGCATCTACGGGAACAGGTAGTTTTGCGTGTGCGTCCATATATGCACCTATAAATCCACACATGTAGGTGTGTGTGTGTGTGTATACGAGTGTGTGTGAAAATCTGTGTACGTGCATACGTATATGTGTGTGTGCGAACGTATAAGTACCACACATGCGTATATATATACATATACGTAGAGGAAATATTTTCTACGACGCGGAGACGTTGGCTCGTTCCATTGTGGCTTGGGCGCCTGTGCTTGCGTGTACGTTCGCTTGTACGTGTCCACATATATATATATATATATATATGTATATATGTTCCATATCTACATATACTTGAGTAGCCCCTTACACACGTGTATGTGTGTACACGTTAACACCGCATGGATAAACTTATGTGTGTACCAGTCCAACTAGACAGATCTACGCATATGTATACATATGCACGCATACATAAATACATATATATGTAGGCAAGCATATATAAAGTATATATATGTAGGAAACTGTGTTTGTCCATGTGTAACTGCGTGTGTGAATGGAAGCGTTGTATATCTGTCGTTGTCTTCGAGTCACTGTGGGGCCACACGCCACTACGCGGAAGTGCAGGTGTAATTGTCCCGGCACGGGGATACGTGTTCTGCTGCGTCAGCGCCTGCGTGTCTGCCGGTGATGCGAAGTTTATGGGGTACCCTTATTGGGTAGGAACCATTTTCCTCCTCTCTATTGGCAGTGATAGCCGGCAGACGACTTCTTGTACCGGGGACGACAGGAGGATCCTGTGTGCATCTGACAGGCCACTGAAACGATTTTTTGTATTACTTCTTCTGTCTGGTCGTGTGGAGGCCCTCTGTATTTATGGCGCCTTTTTGATTGCGACTGCCGGGGGGGTGTTGTGCCTGTTTTGCTGTGGCGAAGCTGTCAGCGCTTGTGCTGCGTAAGACGTTGATGCTGCGCTCGGTCGTGGTGCTGCGTGTGCTGCTGCTACTGGTCATAGCGCAGTGCGTCCTGCTGCTGCGCTGGGTGTGTGCTGCTGCTACTCTTCATGCCGCGCCCGCTGCTCCTGGGTGCTCTGTGTGTGTGTGTATGCGTGGTGCTGCTGCTGGTCTTTGTCCTCCTGCTGCTGCTGCTTCTTCCCTGTGCGTGCTGTTGGAGTTGCTACTGCTGCTGCTGGGGGACTCGCCCAGGCAGCGGCGTTGAGAGCGTCACATGCCAACGTGAGCGAGAAGCTGCAGCGCTTCGAAGATATTGTGGAACGGCAGGTAAGGTCCGACTGCCCCCAAAGAAGACGTGCACGTATATCTGCCCACCTTCACAGAGGTAATATGAAGTAGGTTTTAGCCACCCTTGTCTGCGGATCAGGCTTGTTTACCAAGCCCCACGGCCAAGCCCCAGACACACGTGTAGTCACCTGCAGCGGTGTACACAGAGGGAAGACATCTGCCGATCTGCACGACGAGGTGTACGTACACCACTCGAACGGACACAAACAAGGAGAGAAGTCGGTGACTTGGGAAGGAGTCCGACTAGCGACTGCAGGCTCCTTTCTTCGAATGGCGTGCAGCCTTCTTGACTTGTTGGGGCAGACGTCGTCAGTGTTGCTCGTGGCATTTATATACCCGTGTGTATCATATATGTAGAGAAAAAGGTATATGTGTATGGATAAATATACAGGTAGATCTGTGGGTCTACCTACGTGTGTGGGATCCCTTCTATCTCTCTGGTTTTTTGATCGGGTATGTGTCAGTGTTCCACTTGATATGTATACCCGTGTGTATCATAGACATATATATACATATATATATGAATGTATGTCTATATTTCCTTATATATGTGCATATAAAGAGGGAGATACATATGCGTGTAGATCTGTGAGTGTGTCTATATGTTTGGGGTTCCTTCTATCTATCTGCTTTTTCGAATGTCTGCATGTCGTATACTCAGCCGTCAATGACACGACTGCGGCACTACGACTGCGGGGTGGAAAAAAGCTGCTACCAACGCAGGTGTACATGTAGACCACCTTCACGCCGGCCAACATTTGGATGCGTGTGATCCTGTATCCATCTACGCAGCTACCTCTCCGTCTCTCCGTCAGCACACGTATACATTTGTATATATGCGAGTCTGTCTATATCTACGTCTGTAGGTATGTGCGTGTGTGTGCGTCTCGCTCCGTCTGTCTTTCTCTCTCTAACTCTCTCATTCTCACTCTCTCTCCTTTCCCAGTATCTACGAGCACATGTGTGCGCCTTCAGACGTGCATTACTCTTTACGATAGAGTGTTGCCTTCTATTGGGGGGACCCGCCGCCGCCCCTACGTAATATTCTTTTAGGTAGCATTCGGTCCTTGGCCTCCTGTGAAAGCCGCGGCAGCGGGGTCGTCCAACGTAAAGACCAGGCAGCTGCGAGGGAGGAGAACTGACGGCCGTCCTTGTGTCTATATTTTCAGCACGTGCTTGCTCGCTTCTCTTCCTCCGCCCACACCTGCAGGTATCGTTTTTTACGAGAAAAAACGATCTGTGTGTGTGGACGTCTGCAGACGTATGTATGTACGTATGTGGACCTGCAGCTACTTGTACGGATAAATACATGTATATGTATTTCTGGTGCATACGAGCACCTACTTGTAGACGCGCTGGAGGTGCGTAGACGAAGTGCCTGTATTGATCTGTGCATGCGTATACAGTAGGTGTATACGAAGGACGGTGAAGAGAAAGACACCGACCCTCAAACCCAGAAATACACATATACACACAGAGCCAAGTATAAGACAGCGTGTACGTACGTACGCCTGCGCACATATATGCAAATACACGTACATATAAATATACATATACATATGCACGTATATGTGTACGTACCGGGGTGAGCATTTAAGGGAAAACAGGGAAATGTTGCTTCGCCAATTCACAATCGCTTGGCAGCTCTCTTGGCTTCTGTGCTCCCTTACAGACAGAGCAGCTGGAGGAGCTGCAGCAGGACCTCCACGCGAAGAAAGAGTCCGACGTGCTTCGTCAAAAAAACCTGGCGGTCGCGATGGAAGGCCTGCGGGAAGAAAATGAAGTAAGTGTCCGACGCTTACTCACGCCGTCACCGCCTGCTTAAATGCGTACAATCTTGTGTCTCTGTCTCTCTCTCTGTTTACACATAGATACGTCTATGTGTATCCGTTTATGAAACGAATGTATAAGCACTGCTATATATATGTATATATATACAAGCATATGTGTTTGAGAGGAATGCACTAGCGCCGCTTGTATCAACAGGCTTGTCGACGTTGCTCCGCCCGCTTCGCCAGCAGCATCACACTCGCCGCTCCGGTCACACAGCTGCACCCACTAGAGAAGGCTGCAGAAATTATTACTTGTGCGTATATGTTTAGCACGTCTGCCTGCACTGCTTTTGTAGGAATTGCCTTTGTTTTTCACTGTGCACACACTGCGGCACACGTAAACACACATACACACATACACAAGCATATATATATGTATATATGTGTATGTAACGCACGAGTGACCACGTGTACAACTTCGTACGGCAACGATGTGGTTGGTCTCGTTTCAGTATGCTACGCGCCCTCGCGGTCTCGTCTTACTCAGGACGCAGAGACTCACGACACCGGCACGTACCAAACACGCAGGTGTTTGTGTAGACGGTGCTGCAGATATATATGCCTTCATACGAAAAACGGCGCTCCTACGCATGCAAGTATACGTTCCCGTATGACGTATATATATATATATATACACGTGATGTGTGCTTTTCGTTTTGCGTCTGAACAGTCAGATCAAAAGGGTATACATATGCATTTATATATATATATATGTTTGCCTGTTTGCTTCTGATCAGTCAGAGCAAGAACACACATACACGTATGCGTCAGCGTACCTGCTTCTGAACGGCCAGATCGCGAACACATGTGTGTGCACACGTATGTGTGTACGCGTGTGTGTCTGTCTGCCTGTGAGTCGTCAGATCATATATGTATATATGTATATATATATATATATGTACATATGTATATCCGCTTGCCTGTTTGCTTCTGAACATTGTGCGATTGATGCGTCGTTCATGTGTGGAAACTTTTGCGCGTGTGCACCTGTGAGTAAAAGCCGTTCGTCCATGTTGACTGAACAAATCTTTGAAGAAAGACCTTATTCTTTTTATGTCCTCGCTCTGTTTTACTTGCTGAATATCGCGTTTCCGTTGACAAGCCTTCGGTGGTCTCTGCTGCGACGGGGCGTGCTCGTGTTTGCTGGCAGGAACTGCGGTCGCAAGTGGCGGCTGTTGAACGCGCGCTTGTGCAGCAGCGGCAGGAGAAGGTGACGCTGGAGCAGCGTCTGCAACAGGCGCTCCAGCAGCAGGAGAAACACAGACAGAAGAGCGACTCAACAAGGTAAGTTCTTTCTTGTCTGCTAGCGGAGAACGACTGGCAGCTGCTGACCCCACGCCTTCTCACGCTAGCTGGTAACAGCGCGCGCACCTTCTGTAGTGCGGCAGGAGCAGAAGAAACGAATTCCCCGTCGTAAACTTTCGTACTATTCCTTCGCGTAGCCATATCAGTGAACCTGCCGGTTTGCCGCAAGGAGGAGAGAGCGTGAAGTAGATTATAGGGCCAGGAGAGGGAAGTGCCGCCGGACGCGAGGCGGACGTTTGCTGTGCATAGTGTGACGCTGACAAGAAGAAGAAAAATCTTCAGAAACACCTCTGTGTACAGCGGTGGCCCGGCAGACACTGCAAAGCAGATGGCGAAGATGCGAGTAGACGCAGGTGCTTCTTTATGAGTAGAGTGAGTTTTTCAAGCGGAGATGCTGCTCGCACTGGTGCGAGGAAGCCGCCGGCGGAGGTACTCAAGGTCCTGTAGCAACAGCAGAGCAACGAGAGATCAACGCCCCACCGCACACACACACACACACACACACACACATACACATGCACGTGTATTTTCCCTCTTGCCGTCCCTCTGACGGAAGCAGCAGCACACGCGTATGGGAAGAACAGAGAAAAGAGCCTGCAGCAGAAATCGGCGTCTTCTTCTGCGTCTACAGCGCGGCAGGAGGAAACGAAGCCAGCACGTATCTCTACGCACGCACACGTGTGTGTGTGTGTGTGCGTGTGTGTGTGTGTATTTATGGGAGTGTAGTGTACGTACGTATACAAACACGCATCTATACTACACGTGAAACGGGAGTAGATCAGCCCGCATCGATACGTGTAAAGGGATATGTCAGTAGATGCGTTTGTGCACCCGTATCTCATACGGCTGTGTAGTCAGTGGCCGATCCTTGAGTACATGTGCACGAGAGAGGGAAAAAATATGCTGGGGGGTGGTGGCGCTCTGCTGCTGGAGTCCTTCAGCAGCAGCCAATGGAAGCAGACTGAGCCGAAACGCTCCCGCAGAGGCAGCCGCAGCAGTCCCCCGAGAAAGATCCGAGTGATGCGACAGGCAAAGGGCTACGCTGAAGTTCAGCAGCTATTTTTCGGACTGTCTTGCGCAGCAGCACATTCGCCTTGTTGACCACAGCAGAGAGACTGGCGGGCGGAATTGCTCCGCACATACACGTGTATCCACCTTTCTGCATAGAGAAACACGCGTGCAGAGAAGCACGCCGTTCCACACAAAGAAATCAACACGTAGATGTATACCCCGTTACATTCGGAGGAACTCACACGTAAAGGCACGCTGGGATTTGTGTACATGTGCTCTTCACAGGTGGGCGATGGTATCGAGGTAGGTTGACAGTCAGACACAGGCGGCGCGCAGCTCACTACAGGGAATGACGGCTACGGATTATGCAGTGCTGCTCCTTGCTTGGCGGGAAGCTTCCCAGTTCCGCGTAAACGTCAAAGCAACGCAGCAGCACGCGACACGTGGCGTGTCCCTCCAGGGGCAACTGCAACCCGTTGCTGGGACGCCTGCTTATTGCACCACGTCTACGTGTACATCCCTGTCTACGCATGGAAGTAGATACAGATGCGTCTGGCTTCCTGTCTGTGTATACGTCTGTCTCTCTCTCTCTCCCTCTCTCTACACGCACACATACGTATATGTGGAGTGCGCCTTTTCTATATATTCGTTCGTGGATGTATGTGCACATGCAGGTCGTCAGCTAACGTGTGTGTAGACACGTCCACCGGCGTCGTTTGCAGAAGTGACACTGACACACCTGCGACTGTATGTCTTTCACGCGGACGTGCGACACCAGGCGATTTAAAATGTGGACAGCTGCACAGACATACACATGTAGGGGTAGGTTGACGTATGTCTGCAGCTGCAGCCGTCAACACGTGTGAGTCTATTATACGTGCGTGTCCACAGTGGTCTATCCATCTGCTGAATAACGTGAGTCCGTTTCTCTCTGTTCGTCCGATTTATGCCTGCCTACTTGTGTTCACGCGCAGGTATATCAACGTGAGTCGGTATACATGTACTTATGTAGTCCACGTGTATCTTTGCACGTGCATATACGCATGTGTAGCTGCTGCGTCCTTCGTTTTCCAGCAGTTGCACAGACATGTACATACATGTGTCCACATAGTTGCATGTAGATCTGTACCTGGGGAACTCGGTTCCCTCGTTCTCTCCTCTCTGACGTTTTCGCTGCTACGCAGTTCCGAGTCGACGGTGTCGGATCTGTCGAGCGAGCTGGCCTCCGCCCGTCGCGAGGTACGACGTGCTTCGACGCACCATTCCTTTTTCCCGCTTGTTCTTTCAGGAAACGTCGTTTTCGTTTTTGTGCTCGCTGTCCTTGTTTCACTCTGTCTGCATGTACCTCTGAAACGCCCGCGTAAGCAAATGTCTTCGATTCCCGTCTGCCTGGGATTCGTTGGTGGGTTGCTCAGGTGCATGCGACTGTGTCTGCGGTGGTGCTGGTGCACCGGCTTTTTTCCCACGCGTAATGTATACCGTCGACTGGTGTGTGAGTATCTGTGTGATTTGCCATCTAGCTCGATCCTTTACCGTTTGACGTCTTCTTGTCGCGCAGGCTTCCTTTCTCTCAGAAATGGCGGGTATATATCAGTTCGGTCTCCCTTGTGAACTTTGTTCGAATAGAGCTCAACAGTGTGCATCTACGCCTGGAATGAACTTGACCTTTGATGTGAATTCTTTGAAGAAGACTTGACAGTGCAGCTACGGCGTAAATGCTCGCGGTTACTCTTGCCAGCACCGCGCAGTGTGGCGCTCCTTTGCACAAGATGGCAAGTTCTTCTCTTCAAAAATCGAACCGTCGTCTTTCTGCTGAAGGATCTACCGAGTTGTTCTTCTCTGGTAGCTGTCCGTCTACAGTGCGCTGTCTTCGCTGCGCAGCGTACATGTTCTCACAGCCTCCTGGCAGCTTACCCGTATGGCGCGTCCGCCATCCTTCGTGAAAACACCGATAAAGAGATATACACGTATACACATAAATATATCTATATGCGTTGCCATGTGCATGTACATATACATACATATATATATATATACGTATGTTGATGTGTGGGTGTAAACGTATGTTCCCGAGCAGGCACCAAAGTATCAACGTAGGTAAGTTTGATATGTGTTTTTGCAGTTGTGCAGTGGTTCTTGCACGTACGCACACTCAGACGCAAGTAGCTGCACAGGAGTCCTGACAGAACGACAACCGCGCCTATATATATATATATATATATATAATGGACATATACACTTGTACACGTACATGTACGTACAAACATACGTACGTATCCTCTTGTAAGAGCATGCAGATGAAGAGGTACGCCAAGGGTTTTCCGTCTTCGCCCGTTGTGTGCTTGAGTATCCATATAGAGCTCACGTCGCTTTGTTCTAGCGTGGTTACTCTGCGGTATCACTGGGACGTGTGGAGATTTCTTACTCCACTGCTTAGCTGTTACATTACGGTGACGATGCATATTATATGTATATCTGCGCGGACACAGACTTGTGAGTAGCTTCCGTAGGAAGAGCACAACGGACACCTGGACAGCTTCAATTGCTTCGCACTGCTGCAGCATTGGCGTTCCCGAAGACTTTGAGGTCCTCTTCTTCTTTCTTTGTGGGTAGTTCTGTGATGTCGCCTTCGCTTCTGTCCTTTTCCCGTGCTCACCCGCACACCCTGCCTTCGTGCACCTCACCAGGAGACTCCCTGATTTGCAGCTTACCGTGGTGTACATATATATATATATATATGTATATCTAACGGAGTCGCATCACTTATTTTATCTACGCGTATACTTGGGCGCACACATAGACACTAAGAATACATATCTATACATATATATGTATACATACACAAGTCCACTCATGTGTGTATACGTATGTGTATATGTGTATTGTGCAGTTTTGAGGTTTCAGGAATATATGTCATACATATATTATTGACACATACATAGACGCTATATTACATACACACACGGAGACACTGGGAGTACACATTCATACAAGAATATACCCTCATATATATATGTATATGCATGTTTATATGTGTGGGGTACTTTTGAATTTTGACGAATACACGCAGCTGTATGTAGCATTTCATAGACGCTGGGACACCGTATGCGTAAAGTTCTGTGTTTTGCATCCATTGTATGTATTTGACTTCGTGAAAGGCGTCTATTCTTTGGTATTGCCTTTTCTTTGACACTGTAAAAGAGGCTTCTCCTTCTGTTTTCTTTGTGTTTCTTCTCTAGCATCATTAGGCTCCTTGATTTCTGTGTAGTCCGTCGTCTTCCTTGGTTTTGTCACCAGTGTCTTCGGGCTTCTCTCCTGTTTCGTCCGCGTTGTTACTCTCTCTCTCCTTAAGTGTGCGCTGCCTCTTAGCCCTAACCGCTGCGGCCGCCTGTGATAGTTTAAAACTCCCTTCTTCCCTTCCACACGTGCTTCTTGATTTCGTCTTGCGTGTTCCTCTACTCCTCTGCAGGTCGCCAGTTTTTTCTTCCTTATCCTGAACTACCTCACGCGGCTTGTGGTTCTCTTTTTTTCTTGCAGCTGAAACGCCTGGCAATTGCAGCCACGCAGAAGGACTCGCTTATTGAAGATTTGAAGGCCGCACTGGCGGCAAAGCACGAGGACGTCTCTGCGCGTTCTACCGAGCCCTTCGCGCCATTGCTGCCTGGTCAACCCTTGCAGAGCAGACAGGGTGTGCTTCACCGTCGGGCCAGCAGCAAAAGTTCTGTTGATTCGTCCGACCGCAGCAGTGTGCCGCGCCTCCGCTCTCCCTCCTCTTCGGAAGTTCAGAAAAAACGCCGACCTCGACACAAAACGACCGCCACCGCAGCTGGTCCTCTGCCGGACCGTGCGACTGGTCCCGTTTCTGCGGATCCTTCTGTTGCTGCTACCGCTGCTGCTCTTGGTGTTGCTTCTTGTATATCATCTGCGCCAGCAGACGAACGCGCGACTGCAGCCGCTGTTGGGCACACACAGGCTCCAGCAGGGTCAGCAGCAGCAGCCGACGATGCAGGGTCGATGCGCCGGGCTTTTCTGGCAGGACACCTGATTTCTCCTCGAGGGGCTGCGCTTTCGTTTTTGAGCGGCAACAGAGCTGTGTCACAGCGGAAGCACATCAGTGAATTGATGCAGCAGCAGCAGCAGAAGAATGGTTCTACCGCATCCCTTCCACCGCATGCGCCGGCACTGCGCCCCTCTCTTACGCTTGCAAGCGAGCTGGGCAGTGACTTCTTTGCAGTCTCGAGCCCTCAGAGTTGCCTCAGTACCAGCAGGAGAGAGTACGAGGCGGAGAAGAGAAGAACGCAGGAAGTTGCATCTTCCGAGAAAGATGGCGTGGCAGCAGAGAGGACATCCCTGGAAGATCGTATGCGTGAACGACGTGAGGGAGATTCAGAGCCGGAGCAGCACGACTGGCGACAGACACTGCAGCAGAGCGAACAGCAGCGGCGTGCTTGGCAGCAGCTGCAGCAGGAACGAGAGCAGCAGCAGATGGCGACTGAGGAGGTGCGGGAAAGACTGGAAAAACAGCTTTCGATTGCGCGGAGAGAAGCGCAGCAACTAGCGGGGGAATTGCCCTCTTATAGGCAAGAACAGAAACAGCAGCTACGTGACACGGAAAGGCGGCGTCGGCTTTTGCAGCAGCAGATCCAACAGGAGCTGGAACGGTGGGAGCGGCAACTGATGCGGCGCGAGGAAGAAAGGCAGGAAGAACTACAGCAACAGGTCGAGAGGCAGCAGCACCGGGACACGACACAGTGCCGGCAGGACGTCCAGAAGGCTCACGAGCTGCAGGAAAGACTCCACATGCAACTGGAAGACCAGCGTGTGCGGCAGGAAGACCAAGTCATGCAATTTCGACTAAAGCTTGCGGAAACGCGAACAGAGCAACGAAAGGTCGAGCCAGTGTCTGCCCGAAATATTGAGACATTGAAAGAAACAGTTGCGATGTTGAAGAAAGCTCTTGCCGAGGCGGTGAGAGACAAAACAATGCAGCAAGAGCGATATCTAGCGATGCGCGAGCAGATGCGGGAAGTGCAGGACAGATGTGCTGATGAAGAGCGAGCACGGCGAGACTTAACTCAGCGTCTGGATGAGCATCAGCGCCGAAGTGGCGAGCAGCAACAGAAGTTCGAGCGCGAGCAGCAGCAAAGGTTCGAGCGCCAGCAGCAGCAGATCAGGGAGCAACGGCAGCGACTTGAACAGCGGCAGAAGGAGGTGGAGCAACAGCAGCAGCAGCTGGAGCAGCGACAGATGGGAATAGAAGAGCGGAACCAACAGCAGTCGCTCGAGCAACAAAATGAAGTGCACCAGCAGGTACTGCTGCAACGTACGCAGGAGAGTTGTGAGTGTCTCCGCATGCGCACAGAACAGCTGCAGCAAAGGCTTGACGACAGAGAGCGACAACTGGAGGAGCAGCGGGAGCTATTGAAACGGCAACAAGACCAGACCGAGCGGCAGCAGCGAGAGCTGCTCCAAGACCTGCAGACGCAGAAGGAGAAACAGGTGGAGGAACAGAAGAAGTTGCTGGAAGAAGAGCTCAAAAAGCGACAGCAGCTGCAGCAGGAGATTGACAAGCTGCATTACGCTCACGATATCCTGCAGCAGCAACGACGGCAGCTGCAGCAACAACTTGAACTGCGTGAGCATGATCTGCATCAACAGCAGCAAATTGAAGAACACGGGCAGCACAGCGGAAGACAGCAACCCCAACAGGAGCACCAGCAGCGGCAACTTGAACAGCAGCAGCAGCAACTGGAGCAGCAGCAACAACAGCTTGAACGACAGCAGCAGCAACTGAAAGAGCAGCAGCCGCAACTTGCAGAGCAGCGGCAGGGCCTTGACGAGCAACAAAGCAAGAAGCGGGAGCTTGAGAAAGAGCTTGAGGAGCAGCGGCGTGCGCAGCAGCAAACGATGGTGTTGCAGGGGCAGCTGGAGACGGCGGAGCCTGAGCGGCGTGAGAAGGAGGAAAGCATTGCGTTGGCGGAAGCTCTGCTTGTAGAGAAAGGAGAGGAAGTAGAAACGCTGCAGGAGAAACTGACACGTATTAGTAGAGAGATGGGCAGTGACACTGAGTCTCTTCGAGACCGTCTGAGGGAAGCTTTAGCAGCGAATGAAAGAGACGCAAAGGCACTGGCAGCACTACGCGTTACGCGAGATGCGGAGGTTAAAGCAGCAGCGAAACTGTCAGAAGAAGCTGCTGCGGCGCTTGAACAACTGCAAACGAGGCACGACGTCCTGGAGAAGGCATTCTCAGCCTCGCAGGAAGAAGTCAGCAGCCTGCGGAACGTCTGTGACACGCTGAAAAAGGAACTCCGGACATCAAAAATGAAGAGAGAAAAGGAATTTGAAAGCTACAAACATGCCATAAAAGTAGGTTTCGAACGTTATAGTTCTTACAGTTCACACGAACCTTCCTTTGGAGGAAACGTCTCGCGGTGTTATGGACACCCGTGCCGAGCCGAAAGGAGACTCGCCCGCCGAGAAGAGCAGGCCTCTGCGCGTGGCTCTTCAGTTGTAGAAGTAAACAGAGATCTTTCCATCTCTTCCCTCCGCATATGCAGCTACGCATACATATATATATAAGTATACATATTCCTACGTAGACGTGTACGTGCATAGACTGATACGCACATGCAGCTGTATGCCTGTATACGTACGTACGTGCATAGACTGATACGCACATATAGGTGTATGCCCGTATACGTGTGTGTACGTATATATGCACCACAAACATATATATATATATATTTTAATACACATACGTGTCCATATCCACATAGACACACGTATGGAATGCACGTGTATATCAGCGTGGATGCCTCCATATGTGCAGCAGTTACGGCAGTGAGGGACGTGATGCGTATGGGTCGTGGCTGCGTGTGACAGGTTTCCCCCGGCGTAGCTTTCCTTCAGCGTCTGCGTCGAAAACTGGAATGTTGCTCTTGTTCGCCGTGTCAACAGTGTCACTGCTGCTCTGCGTAGCCTCACACACAGGACTACTTCCACACGGACGCAGCATTTGGAGTAACGGGGTTCATGCAGCGTACTCTGCGTGGGCTGCTGGCTGTCGATGTGCTGTTACTACAGCTGAGAAACGCGGAGAGAAAGAATCAGGTGCAGCAAATGCTGGAAGTCAACGAGTCCCTAGCTATGCGAAAGGTAGGATACAAAACGATTTGTTTTCCCACATTCATTCATACATCGGGGCTGCCGCCAGGGTCTGTGAATAGGTGACTTGTTCCCAGCAACTCGGACGGACCAGCTGTGTGTGAACGCCGGAATTCTTAACTCAAATGGGGTGCGTAAAAGTTGGGTCAACTCTGTGGGTCTGTCTGCGCACTTCTGGGATAGAGATGATCTTCGCGTGTATGTATATAAAAATACATCTACATACGCAGGAAGTGAGACATGGAAAGGTAAGATACATACGTGGGCTTAGGTAGAAATTTCGTATACATGTGCGTATGCGGACGTCCGCCACTGACACCTGTATGCACATATACGCATATGTGTATATAACTGAAGTGGTGTACTCCTGTGTTTTGCCTTTTTTGACATTGATACGCGCATGGGGTCGTGCTGCGACCGTATTACCTCGTTGCTGCTCGGCGGAGGAATTGCTGAGCTGTCGACGTGTAGCATCGTTGAGATGCCATACTTTCCAGTTCGAACGACGTTTGACCAGAAAAAGCTGCCTTTGCAGTTGATTTCGTTTCCCAGTCTGTGTCCGTGAACACGTACAGAAACAAGGAACCACGGCACGGTGGGCTGCTAATCCGTGATTACTCTGTGGCAGGAGGGTCTGCCTCCTCGTGACGACGCGCCCTGTAGCTTTTTGCCCGTATTCTGTATGTATGCAGAGACAACTGTAGGTGCACGGGGTTGTACAGATAAATAAACAGACGTAAGTGTGCGAGTCTGCGTCTACCGGTAGAGGCAACGGTATAATTAGAGACAGGAACAGGTGCTCAAAAATGAAGCCACGTAAGGACGCTGCCCGCCTTTTGGGGGGGAACTGCACCCAGGAATGCGCAGGTTGCGGTGTGCTACGCCCTGAAATGGGCAGAGATCAAGAAACTGAGAAACTCTACGCGAGCTAGCAGTGCATCTGGAGTTGGCGTCTTCTGCGAGAAGTTTTTCCGCCCCCGGCTAACTGAATTCTCCATGCATCCCTTAGCCACACGGACGCCCTGCAAGGGGACAGAGGCGGAAATGGACGCCATGCAGGATCACCCCCTTTCCTAAGAGGCACCCCACATGTTTCGGTAGAACATTTCCATTGCTTACACCTCTGGAGCGGTGTCCACGGCACTCGGAGACATCACGCGCTACAAGCGCTCCTTTCAAGTCCCGCTGCTTGCACGTGTCTTTGCACATTGCCAGTCTGTACGCGTTGTGTGGCACTGTGCAGGAAGAAGTGGAAACACGCCTCACCGATCAACTTCAGGAATTCCAGAATGATATTTACGCGTTGATACGGCTTCACATGCAAAATCTGCTGCTGCGGCGCTCAGCTTCTCAGCGGGCTCGCGACGGCGTACAGCAGCCCCCTCTGTCTTCGTCTTTCGCCACCAGGTCTGCAGCACTTGTTTTTTCTTCTTCGTGTAATACATAGGAGTATCTGCGTCATGTTTGACGGAGCTTGGAAGACCTTTGTCGCTGACTCACTCGTAACGGACACCTGTGTTCTTTAGTGACTGCCGCATAAACGTTCACCGCACTTCTTTCCTGATTCAGTGTCTGTGCAAACCCTCATTCAAGTTTGTTTCCTGTGTGTCGTGACGGTTCGGGTTTGCTTTTACCTTCCCTACTGCTGTTACATGACATGCTCGGTATGCCGCCCCATTTGTGTTTGTATACGAACATATATATATATATATATATATATATATATATATATATATAGTACACTGTCTGTTTAC
>KL647307.1:501605-556558 GCA_000727475.1 Sarcocystis neurona
ATATATATATATATATATATATATATATATATATATATATGTACACTGTCTGTTTACTGGTAACGTCCTTCGTTCGACGCCTCTGAAATTCTGCGCCTTCTGCGTAATATGAGCGCCGCGCAAGGTTGTGCTTTCCTGTACTACTGCCACTACTACTATCTGTGTTCGTCCTGCTCCCGTCTCCGTGACAACGCACGTACTACGTCGAGGGCACCCCTGGCTTGTAGCTTCCCGTAGATTATCGTTTTGATCTTAGTACAGCGTTCATGAGTCCACTTGTGTGTCTTTGGATTATGTACCCGTAGAGAGTCAAAGCTAGCTTGTCAGGCGACCTTTCTGTCTGTCTGGTGCGACTTCGTACACCGTAGAAGCCACTCCTTACCCTTCCTTGTTGGTGTAAAGGGTGTAAAACCCTGCGTCGTCTTCACCGGGCGGACGTAAAAATTTATATTCCTTTGATTCCTTCCTGCATTTTTCTGGATCTTCTGGCTATGTATTCCCGCCCAGGGCCACAGGTACAGACAGGCACACAGACACAAACATGTGTGCACACGTTTACACAGTTAGGTAGCTTCCAACGCAACCGGCTTTCACTGTCAGCTATCGCAGGGATGTATATTTCCTGTTGTGCATTGCCGGAACCAATCGGAAACAAATGTCGGGCTGCAGATTTTCAAGCACACAAATGGGCACATGGACCTGTGCCAAGCATAAAAAAAGAAGAAGGTTGAACGGTCTTCTTACCTCGTGGTGGCGCGAGTCACGTAGAATAGGGGCGTCAGCTGTCTTTCTACTCGTTGTGTGCATCACCGTGTCTTCTGTGGGTATCTAGTGTGCAGTTTCTCGATCTCTGTGCGCTCCTTCGGCGAGTCTACATACTTGCAGAATCCGTACATCTGCGTACGGATTCGGCCTGGATATATATATATATGTGTGTATATATGTATGTATGTATATATGTATGTATGTGTGTATGTGTGTATGTATGTAAGTATGTATGTGAATACTTCTACACACGCACACGTGTTCAATGACGTGTGCGGTGACGTAGGGAGGTGAGACAGGCATTATCTACAAATGTACGCACATATACGTAAACGTGCATATATGTGAGCTCACGTACGTAAGCGAACACGGAGGTATCCACTGTAATGTTGTGTCTCTGCCCATCTCTTTCACTACATACATATATGTATATGTGGTAAGGGCGAACCTATCAAACTTTGAAGGCAGGCAGCTGCAGGTGACAGCGTCAGACTTCAGATACCAAAAAACTATGTAAGACTATGTGCGTGGTTCATGTGTCTCTCCACGACATGTCATCTCTTGCTACCGTCCTCCATTGCAAATGTCAACGACGTGTACAGCAGACTTGCGTACTTCCTTTTTGCTATTTTCAACATACTGAGATCACAGAAATACCTAGTAAGACTCCTGATGCGTCCACGGCCTCTCTCCACTTGCACGAAATCGACACATATACATCCTGCCTGCACACAGACGTGGAGTTCTTGCAGGACGCCTTCAATCTACAGGCTTGGCAGGGATCGCACGTATGTGTACACATATACGTATACATACGTGCAAACGTGTATGTACCTGTTACAGTGAAGATGTATATGGCGTGTGTACATGTAAAACCTATGCTTGCATCAAAGTATGTACATTTTGATCACAAACTAATGGGGACTCTTCCACTTTTCTCGGTGACATGGCTCAGCCCGCAGCGGAAGAACAGAACATCTGTATTAACGTGTGTACCACGTCTCTAGTCGCACATATATAAACATATGTATATTGCATAAGACGTACTATCACTCAGTTTACGAGCGCAGGACAGTCTGCGATTCGTCTACTATCGCGGAGTTCCACGACCGTGTACGTTGGGGCACGGTGAAGAACGCGGCACTTTGTGCTCATGGCTGCTGCTGCATGCGTTTCTGCGCTCTCCTTACATGTACATATACGCGGGTATGTGTGTCAAAAATACACCTTTTTATCCGTAAGCATAGCAACAAGGATTTCTTCTCCGGTATTAACAGGCATTTTCAGCTTTTTCACCCGTTGTGCGTTGTCGCGTGTTCGTAGGGTATGGCACGCTTACGATCAAAAGTTAAGTGAGTCGTTGGAGCTCACTGATCGATCCGGCTCCATCCGTTCTACGCGGCGGTCTGGACGACCTGTTGATTTGTACAGGTGAGTGACAGTTGCCGAGGCCGTCCACCGCAGTGCCTGTGCATGTGCATGTACTTCATGTGGTGGAATCGGAAAACCTGCATAGTGCCACGTTGCAGTCTGGTATTCGAGAAGCAGTTTTGCACGCGCCGTACGTGCGCGAGTGGTGAGGCGGTGTGTACCAACAGTGAATCAAGTGGAAGCAGGTAAAGACGGTGCGTGCCTTGGTAAAAGCTGCGCAGCTGAAGAGAGGACATGCGCGCGCTCAGTACCGTTGTTGACGTAAGTGTGATATAACAAGTGGACAGTCAGTGCGTACACAGGTCGCAGTCCAAGCAAACGGGTCACTCTTGATCAGCGCACCGGCCGTAGTGCGACAGGCTTCCTGCTCTATAGCCGATGCTGGTACAGGGGTTGAACAGATGGCATGCACAGCAAGAAGTACACATATCTCGGCAGTGCAGGTGTACGTGTCGAGTGCAGTTCTGCCTGTGCGCGGAAGGAAATTATGGGTGTACCCCTCGCCAGCGTCTAAGTCTGAATCAATAATACATTTATCCAGTGCAGCCACCGGTGACGTTTCAGAGTTGGGCCAAGGAGAAGCTTCGCCAGCAGGTGTACACACTTGCTAAGCAACTGCGAACAGCACAACTGCACACTGTCAGATATCTGAGGCGTTACTTAGTCATGCTCACCTTTGAGCAACATCAAGGCACAGTCACTACGGAGTACGCATATGCGTGTCGCGGGGTCTGCGATTTTGCGCGCCGTCGTGCGTCTACTGGGCATGGTCCTCCGTAGCGAATCCGGGTCAATCGTGCCAGCTAACGTGACACACGAACCGTGAAACCCCTGCACATTTCTGTGGACGACACAGTCCATTTTTATATCTAGACAACCTGCACTAGACTGCGGAACATAATGTAGCCATCTAACAGATACGCGCGCATAATAAGCGTGAATGTACGTATATCCACTATGGTGTAAATGTGGACGTAGGTGCATACGCACGTAGTGATCACTGCATCCCTTCTTGCAGAACTCCTGTATCCTGATACTTACGCCTTCCGTTGCGTTATCGTGAACAGGCATATCATCGGTGTCATGGTTTCACTCCCGTTACAATGGTTGGTACGCAGCATCGTGTTGTTGGTTTACGCAGACCCCGTGCTAGGTTGGACGCTTACCGTTTGTCATCTCGCTATGGCTGTTTCATTCCTCTTTGGGCCTCTCATTGAGTGGACTGACTTTCCATCTCGTCTTTTGCTTTTCTCTTGAAACGCTACATAGAGAGCTCACTATACGAAATAGAATGTGTCTATTTTCCCTCACTCCGATGCGTGAGAAAATCTCCTCGATTGCCGTGGCGCATTCTATTAAGATTTGGTCCTCCTTCATTCCTCCGACGTCTTGCTCATTGAGCGTCTGGTCTCTACGTTAAGCGCGGTGTCAGTCCATTACCATCTGGTGGCCTCCTCTGACTTGGAAACACTTAAATCACACTAGTGGCAGGAAAGTGTACCTTAATCGTTGATCTGATTACTGCCCGTGGATTTCACTGCAGAAAGGGAACCTGAAAATTCACTTTCTGTATCTTTCTTCCACACATTTATACAGTGTGCAGTTCACTCAGGGGAGTGTTCGTCATTTCATGTTTCTGGATTTTTCGTGAAGAAAACCCACCTCCTCTCAATAACTAAACCTTTCACCGTTAGAGGCTATCATTCTGGCCTGAAAGCGCCGTGGGCTTCAGCACTTATTTTTGAAAGTCCGGAGTGCTTACCTGAGCCCTTGTGCTCCTACAGCGCGTGAATTTTGTATTGAAACCGCACTTTCTTGTCTCGCTCCATATCACGTCAGTCGCTGATGTTAATCGTAATTCTTCACTCGTTTCGGCGACAGGAGGAAGTTTAATTATACAAGGAATGCAGTGCAGCATGCCCGTGTATACGGAGAGCATCTCTGGAAGTTTTCTGTCGGACGCAGGCCCGTAGCGCTTTCCATTCGTAGCCTGCGTCCCCATTCACGCCGAGAGGGGGGAAATGAGCTGGACCAAGATGAAGCACGCTCGCAATTGAGCCGAGAGGATTCCGGGACCGATGAAGGGCGAGGAGAGAAGAATGTGGCTATGCTTGACTTCCTTCCTTCGTTTATGGTCAAGCTGCGAGACAAGCTCTTCAGTGATGATTCCCAGCAGCTAAGCAGCTATCGTCAGCGACCCCAGCTGCAGCCAACAGAGTCTACAGAGGACAGCGATGCTGTACGGTTGACACGGCGGTGGCAGGTGCGGCGCGGTTTGGCTATCAGCACACCTGTAGCAACCCCAATCTCCTCAGCTCGTAGCGCAGGCGTTGCAAATGGCAGAGGGAGATACCGACGCTGCGGCAACGGGAATCGAGCGCACAAGCTTCCAGCTGAGAAACGGCCAGAACATATGGAATCCAGAGACATTAACAACAATAAACGCCAGATTTTATAGAAGACAGAGCGGAGTGCTGTTGCAGAACCTGACGGGTACGTCCGTGGTGTGCGAAAACAAGACTAAGGTGACAAACAAGCACGGGGAATTAAAGAACAAAGGATTGCCATATCGATTTTGACATTCGGTGTGTCAGTCAGTACACACATATATCAACTCGTAAAAATGATTGCAGGGGAGAAAAAAGACTACTGCAAATACCAGCGAGAAGGCGTATGGAGGATATCAAGGAGAGGGTGGCTGGGGGGAACGAAACCATGTACTTGTGCTGCAAGAAGGGAATGCTGTAGAGCAGGGTTGTGAGGCACAGTAAAGTATGTTGTAGAGTTCTTTTATGCGTGCGTAGAGGTTGTGAAGGTGCCGCCATTAACTGAAAAAACTGTTTCAGTAGGGAATACCTTACGGCAGACAGGCTAGTCGCAGGGCTGTGGCCCTGCAGCTAGCAATTTCACAGCGTCTGCGAAAAAGAAGCAGCCACGCCTCCCATTACAGAATTTACCTCTATTGCGCAACTAGTACAGAAGCACGCTCATTCGAGGAAGCCGAATCTCGCCGATACTGCAACATTTTCGCTACGCATGCCACTACGAAATTTCAGTCCGGGTTGTGAAACTAGAAAGCCAAACCTTGCGAGAACTACAACATTTTCGCCACGCGTGCCACTACGAGTTTCCCCTCCGGGTTGTGAGACCGGTACAGGAGCGTATTTATTCGACGAAACCAAATCTCGCCGATCGGGCAAGCCGTTCGCCACGCATTTCACTACAGCGTATCCCTCCAATGTGTAACTAGTAGAGGAGCGTGCTCACTCGACGTAATCGAATCTCGCCGATACTTCGGCCCGTCCGCCACGCGTGCCACTACGATATGTCCCTTCAGTATGTAACTAGTACAGGAGCACACTCATTCGACGAAACCGAATGTTGCCGATTCTAGAACCCTTTCACCGAAATATCTGCTAATGTATACTACGTTATTCTGCACCACACCGGCCCAAAGGTGACTGCCATGGCAAATGTGTGCTGTGGTGACAGGTGTGCAATATGACAAGCAAGGTGTTGTGATAGAGCGTGTTCCTGCACAGCTTGCCACTTAACCGTAAGCGGAAGTCGCAGCCGATGTGTCAAACCGCTTCCTGATATTGAGTCAACATCTGTTGTAGCATGACAGACTCATCGACGTAGAGCAGGTCCGTTCACGGCACTTGATACCACTGCTCCTCGTTTCTACGGATTCATCCGCGTCCGGGTGGTATGCTGACGCCACCTTGCACTCACACGCGGTTCTTCGTATTGTTTTGCGTGTATCACGAATGGTAACACCACACTTTACACATGCAGCTGATTTTATAACAAGCTTGCCTGCGTCGCGAGATTGGTGACGCCACTTTCTACACGTGCGGCTGATTTTATAACGAAATCTCGTAACGTAAAACAAGCATGTGTGCGTCGCACGAGCAGGGATTTTTTTGTGCACTTTTGTGGAAAGTGCTGTTGCAGAATCACTTCCGAAATTGTGAAGCAAAATTGTACGTGGCATCAAAGTGCCTTCCGCCAGTCGAACTCTGCTTCGAGCGACGACCCTCACTTAAAAAGACTTCGGGTGCTTTACTTCGTTGTACGTGTTGTTCTGGGATTTCCTGCATATTCGTTGATAATAAAGCTCGCCGAACCTCTCGCTAGCTATGACCCCACTGACATTCCGACGTCATCTTTTTTATGCCCTGGGCAAGCATCGACAAAAGTGAGCAGCAGGTCGCCGTTCAGTTTCCGCATGATGTGTCGTGTCTTTTCAAAGCTGTCTGGACAGTCTGCTGGCGCGCGGCCACGATGTCACCTTATTCGAAGTTTGCATTGGAGATGCTACGTGACTATTAGCTATCGGCTGCGACTTTGAAGAAGACTAGCTCTTGCCTCGTTCGAAATATGAATTCAAACTGCATTTGTGATACTTCCTCCGCTGTGAGAGACGGGGCAGTGTTCCTCTTAAGATCCCCCACGCCAGCATTGATTCACCGTGGCTCGCCATACTGTACGCACCTGGAGATGGACGTAAACACGGGCAACAGAGATGCCCCAGATTGTGTGCACGAAACTGCACAGGCTCATCCACACAACACCCCTCGTCGTACCTGTTTGTGCGCCGTTATGATCCACACCTCTTTACTTTAAACGTTACTACTGTCGCATGGTCTAGTGCTATGACGTGAATGCTAACACGGTCGTGAATTGTTTTTCATCTCACAGTTCAGGTAAAGGCAGATTAAAATCACCACTACGTGGTGAAGGCAATCCATGACGCGTGCTAGCAGTGGAGGCGATGTGCGGCTTCTGTGATGCACGGTTTGTGAAGTAGAAAGGCGAGTATGCGCAGTGTACGGAGAATGCACTGATCGCTCCATATGTGTGTGCTACAGGAATTTGACAGAGCGTGGCGACAGGATTCACATGAATAATATTTACCACCTCTCCACTAGCTATGTATGTTTCGTTCAGATTTCATGATTGGCTCTTCGTCAGAAAGAAGACCTTGCAGTACAATATCTACGTAGCGTTGGCAAATTTATGTATTGGCCGACTCGATGCTAATAGACACATTCTTTTCTGTGTAATTTTTCCAGTGTGAATGTCCTCATTTATGCCTGTGAGGACACAACTGTATCAGGATGGAAAATTCCGCACAAACGCGTCTGTGAGGTATACAGGCAAACCTAACCATACTTCTAGGAGTTGCATACCCACGTCGCGGATGTGTAGTTGAGCGGCCTGTTCACACACAAGCGACATGGACTCAGGATGCCACGGATATATCTATTCACCAAGCGGCCTTCGTCGATGAAGGTTCAAGGTTGCTGGCGTGCACTCGACTACACTAATCTCCGCTGTTTTGTCTCTCCTCTTTCGTACAGATGGTTTACACCTGATGTCGTTCTTTTAGTCGAAGCACGGGCACCAGAGTGCTGCATCGTGCTCTTTCAAACCTTTAGGAACGACCCCACCTACGAATTACGAAAGTGAGACCAGGGCCCTGCAGGGCCCTACGCTGTCCTCAGGCGAGGTAGGTGCATACGGTCGTGAGAAAACCGTACATTAGATTTTCTGGCCGCAGGTCCTGCGAAGCAACAGTAACGCAAGTGGTGTAGAGCAGAGGAGTCTCGCGGAACTAGCGGTCTTCGATGCTCAGTGTGGTCAGCACTGGGTGTGTCTCGCGACGTAGTTGATGACTTTACTCTACACACGAATGTACACACATGAGTGAAGTTGCCAGAATGCACATATGTCCGCGTATGAGGTACAGATGTGTATATATGCGCACATCTACATGTATAGTGAACGCGAATGCTAACTCAGAAACACTCACACAAGTCTTACGCGGAAAATAGGCAGCCACTACGCAGCTGGATACCACGGTGAAGTATGTTTCTACAGTCGAACGATCTCCAAACGATTAGCTTGAAGGGCTACAGGCGGACAAATTGTCGGTGGTGCTCTTCACCCCGTGACACAAATCAAGGTCTCGTCTGGGCCTGTAATATGTCAGGAGGAGTCTCAAAAGTGCCGGCGAATATGCAGGACAAATTCTTGTAGCAGAGGCCCGCCATGGTTACCGCTGCCATCTTGTATCCTAATCCTAATGCTAGCTAGGTCAAGTAGTTTCGTTACACAGTGTGGAAGTCACTGCAGCTGCCTTCCACCGCCACTTCCCAAGAAAAAGTAATCATCGCGGCACAAATATTTCACCGGCACTTAAAGAGGAAGTCGTTCACGGCATGAAAGCAGTAATAATACAGTGATCTGCGTTTGAAGCAGATCACTGTATTTTTGATTGAGTGCCGTCCCGTTTAGGTGGAAAGCCTCTTTGCGCACGGCGTTTAGCCCTGCACGTACTCGACTATACTAATGTAAAAGCTCTCAGCAGATCTCCACCAAAAGACTCTCAGAAAAAAAGAAATGGGAATTGCTCTAGCGTCCATCCAAGGCAACGTTTCATGGAGAAGTTGAAAAACACCTGGGCAATTAGTGACATCAAGCATGAAATATATACACACAGAGGAATGCTGGAATTGTTACCTAGAACAGCTTTCGAACAAATCTTGGCATACTTTCTTCTTACAACAACATACCTATTTGCCTAGCATATTCGAGGAGAACTCCTTTTCTTCGGCTTCAAACAAGACTAAATGTGGGAAAGGCAGACGCCTAATTCGTGGTTAACGCCAGTTGTCGAATAAAAAATTTTACATATGAATTCAACACGTCGCCTCGAAGTGTGCATGCCGATTATTGGCATGCTCACTCTATACTGTTATGTCCGCTATGCGCTCTTCTTCATCTTCGCAAATGCACGCGTCCTTCTCCATTTGTCCACACGTACAAATGCGGCGAGGGAAACCAGTGCAGTTCTACGGGTGGTCGGTGCACTAGTCGTCCGTGGCTCACCTCGGGGCACGAGTTCGCCACGATTAGCGCAGCACTGCCTAAGGCACCTTCCACGTGTTTCTCAATGCTGTAGCCCCTGACTGAAACGCATGGCGTCTCAAAAAGCTCCTAATGGCGGCTTTGTGTGGCTGGGCACGTCGTAGTCGTATAAAGCACCGTGTGGTAAGCAGCCGCAACACGGGAGCAACACACGGAATGCCATCTTACAGATCACGACAAACAAGGAATCGCCTGCCGACGGCAAAAAACCTCAGCCATCGCGGTAGCGGCCGCAGTTGTTGTCGCAAGCCATGTAACGCGTCATTCAGACACATATTGCGGTCAGATCTCGTCCAGGCGCAACTGGCTACGAAAAACTACAATTCAGCACACATTACAGAATTATTCCCCAAATTAAGACACATCACAGAATTCTTCCCCGTATGCAGCTGGTTCCAGAATACCTCAGTTCCCAAACGCATGAGATCTTTGTTCCCCGCAGACAGGAACGCCTCAACAACGTCCGAGTAGCAGGCTTTCCGTAGAGAGGCCGCCGACAATGGTACTCAGGACCGACTCCCACTGCTCACAGATGAAGGCGTTTGCGGGTTCCAAGTAACTGTTATTCGCCCACAGAGCGCTGGAGGTGGACTACAGCGTCGCTGGTGCCCATACATGCCTCGTGCCATCAACGTCTCTTTGGCGTCTCCACGTTCTTGGCGGTAGAGAAAGTAGTCTCGCAAGCTGGGGCGGCAACGCTCAACGTACCAGACTGCGACACGTCGAAGCCTCCACCGGAGAAAAGTCTGTCCCATTGTGGTGCATCACGAAGTCAGAAAAGCGTCAATATTAAGTACCTCTGGTGTGACACTGTTTGTCGGAGCCAGTACTTCACGTGAACGCCGCTTGGGAAACGACGGCTTAGTAGGGGTTGAAAGAGAAGGACGACCCAACAGGACAAAATAAGCCGGGTATCTGTTTTGAAGACATATACGTGATGCAAATATTCTCCATCTGCCTCTCAGGACGAATCCGTGCCCGCTTAAAGCGGCTTCATTGCAGCGCTTTAAAATATATATATAGGAATGGAGGGTGCGGGCCTCAGGACTGAAATTACGCCCTCCCTCTGTTCGTTTCGCTTTGCGTCCCTTCGTCTGAACTACCTGAAAAGGGACTTCAGACTCTGCTGGTCCAGCCTTGCAGGCAGGTGTCGCTTGCTGCTGTGTGTACTCTTCCTCTGCTTTTGCTCTATCACAGCAGAGAGTGCTTACCGTAGAAGGGGCACGCCACCTTCCGACGCTGTTGCGGCCCAGCGACTTTCCCCCCCTAATCGTTTCAAGCGCAGTTTTCAAAACTTCTTCGAATCCTTAAGAGGAGACGCCAATGCAAATCCGGCGCAAGGATGTCGGTTTTCTTTACTTCACTCTCCGGAGCTACAGGATGCTTCTGCAGATCTTACGTACAGGGGGGGATGCGGCCGCAACGACAAGTCGGCTCTGCCCCGTACGAATGAAGTCTCGAACGTCGCAGGCTACAGCACAGCTGCCGCCCATTCAGAGTTTTATGCCCCTACGCAGCAAGACGATACAGGCGCATCCGCTACAAATAAGTGGCAACAAGGAGCTACGCGTTCGTGGAGACGGTTTAGGAAAGTCTTTAAAAGAAAAAAGCTGAAAGATGCTCCTTGCCAGACGGAGGAACAGACTTCCTCGCATTCGCGGCCGCCGCCGCCCGCCACCGCATTAGCATTAGGCTCCATGGAAACAGATACATCCGCAGGTGGACATGAAGCAACTACTGCAGACACAGCAATTCAGCTTGGAACAGGTGCATTATCCGAACAAACGAGCAGGCATATTAGGGACGCTCGCAGAGACGATGTTCCATTTCCGCCGGCTTCGCAGGCATCTTTTAGGAAATATGTGACACAGGTGCCTCCCCACATTAAGCAGATCATTTCAAAATGGATTCCTCGGGTGACGCCTCAAAGTTCATCATTGAGCAACGCAAGGGAGGTGCAAGTGCAGCGGCAAGTCGTTGCGCTGACGCCGGTTGACGAAGAAATTCTGTATGGTCCAAGAATCACGACACTGTGGAGGCGCCCTGTGTGGATTCCTTCAGTCAACGAAAAGAGAGGACACGCCTACGATGTAGGCAATTTTAGCGCACGACGAGCATCGTACTACTGGTAGAACGACAATTTCGTTAAGTTCGTTCGTTAGACTTCCCGTTCTATGGTTCAATAGCACTCGGTCAACAGGGGTTTTACATACAGTTGTCACGGTACGGACATTGCCTTTGCCTTTCTGGCTGCAATTGTGTCAGTTTGAACATTCTTCACAATTTCTGTACGCTGTTCAATGCTAGAGAAGAGACGTCACTAGCTAAGGATGACGGTTGGCTGAAGGGAGGACCATCACCCGAAGTGCTCTGTTCACCAGTTGTTCCGCGTTTTGATTTTTCCTTTCACTATGCAGCCCGATATCGTTGGCAAACCCATCCACGTGAGAAGTACCCTCAGCAAAGCAGTCTACGTTTTGACCCTCCAGGAGCGCTTGGGCTCGGGCGGTGAAGGTATAATTTTTGCAGTAAGTCGGTCTCACTAGTCTCCACGCAGCATTCGCCAATAGTTGAGAGGTGAAGGCGTTATTTTTGCAGTAAGCGTGTCTCATTTGTCTCTACGCGGAGTTCGTTCGGAGCCAGTAGTTCTGTGCCTTGCCTATATGATTGACGTATCGGCGCACAGTTTTGTGATGGTTTACGAGGTTCTCAAGTTAGTAGATTGCTGAAAGTACTCTTTCCAGTGTTTCGTGGAATGTAATGCGCTGCGTGAATTTCGTTGTGGCCGCAGCAGTGACCTACTGGGAAGCTTGTCTGTTTGCGGCTCAGCAAAAAAGCCGAAGGGGTCACTTCGAGTAGCAGATATGAAAATTGTTATGTCATTCGACGATCAAATGTGTATCTTGCAGGCAGAGTCTGGACCCTCTCCCTCAACGCGTGTCGCGGTCAAAATCTTTTTCAAGAACAAACCGACGCCGGGAAGGTCGTACGAAGACTGGTTTATCTCTAAAGTTTTTCGCGAAGGGGCGCCTCTGTATAATATGCCCGTGAACCGGAGGTCCCCAGCTGCCTCACGACTGATGCATCTTGTTCTCCCGTTGGACTTCGTCTCCCCTGCCGACAGCACACTTTGCCCCGACCCTGTCGGACTTGCCACTTACAGCTGCATCTGGATTGTGATGCCGCTGTTTAGCAGTACGTTTTTGTTGCGATTAATATGTATATATATATATGTACATTCATATACATGTATGTGCCATCGTTGACACCACCAGGAGGAGCGTGCCGAAGGCAGAGCAACGGAACACCACCCTCGATACGAGTGAGGCCCAGATCATTTGCCTACGTGTGTGACCACCAGACGATAATGGCAGTTTTAGTTCGTGTGTGTCATTTCAGGTAACTTGAACGCGGTGCTGAAGGAGTACGTACTTACCCCAGAGCAGCGGATTTCGGTGTCTCGACAAATGATCATGTAAATCAGATACCACGAAATTTGTGAAATCCTGCTGGCGCGCAAGAGGCGGCGACAGTATCAATAGCAAGTTGAAGTACCTCTGCGTATATGTGTTCGAGAGCACTCGTACACACATGCGAAGTCAAGCGCAGATTCTTCCTACTTTCAGCCACTATTACATTTGTCCGATGCTGTTCCACTTTCTGTTTTTCTGCATACGAGCAAACCAGACGCACGAAAACCTAAAGCGGTGCGCTGCAACGCGGTTTCTGCTTGGAGGCGTGACAGCGTGGTGCGGCGTGATGCAGTTTAAGCCTGTTTATCTGTCTGCTCTTTTCTTTCTGTCCTTTACATTGCACTCAGGTCGGTTATGATGGTCCACTCTATGAATTTGATTCACAACGACATTAAGCTGACGAATTTTTTAGTTTCCCACGATGGACGTGTGTATCTTGGAGACTTCGGTTTGACAACAGTGAGTGCGGACGGCGGAACGAAACTGCGTCTCTGAAGTCCGTCCCACGATGTTTTTTTGAGAACTGAATGGTGGTAGAAGCCTCAAGAGGTGAAGTCATAGATAGAACACGCGTTACTGGGACTTCTCATCAGAAATCGACAGCCCGTGTTTCTTAGCCCTGGAGAGCAGGTTCCTTGGTAGAGGGTTTTGCCGCGATCGTATGATGTGTGTCGTTCGCTGCTTTGTTGTTTTTAAATCAGCCGATAGACCGACAGAGCCGTCCCGGTACGGGAACGGTGGCGTACATGGCGCCAGAGAGGCTAGATTGCATTGCTCAAAAGAAGAATTCGATGCAGATGACGAGGAAATTGGATTCGTGGAGTCTGGGCATTTCCCTCTATCTTTTGTGGTGCAATCGCAAGCATCCGTTTGTGTCCATGCCGGTTTTTCGAAGGGACGATGCCTCCCGGGACCACGGTACGTGAATTGCGCGTGACAGTCGCCCGCAGATTTTGTACACGTTCAGATATATATAGAAATGTACATACATAGACGTGGATGCACAGCCGTGTATATAACACTTTTTTGAAACGAAGGGTGGATCTCAGCTGTGCACATGCGTGCGTGGGTTTACCGAGGTCGCACGCGTCTCGGTGCCCACAAATTCCATATATGTGTGGAATGCTACTTGTGTCATCGAGCCCAGCTGATGTCACAGTTACTTGTTGGCAAAGGTATATCTTTTTGCTGTCTTCGCCGAAGAAGACGTGTACTGCTCGTGTGTTTGGGAAGGTTGCCTTTTATGTGCTTACTAGAACGTTGTCAGCCGCATTGAGCAGCCACTGTGTGGAATGAACCACGGAAGGTCTCACGTCTCAGCAGACGCTGCCGGAATGCGCTCCCATATGCCAACAGCGACACATGCGTACACAGTGGACAGATAGCCATTCGCTCATTCCAAGAGTATAAAGTCTTGCGTTTAGCCATTTCGGCGGAACAAACTGTGCCCTAAACGTTGGCTTCTGCCTATCACGTATATTTTACAAAACAGCGGAGCTCCTCGAATGCTGCCGAGCATGTGGAAATTTCGGTGATATTCTGCTTTCCGATTTTTCAGTTACACGCTACATGGTCTCTTCCAGACTTTTCCCCCTGGATTTCCGTGATTGCCGACCCCGCGTACCCTCTCCCGTAGCGGTGAGATTGTCTCCCCCTGTTCCCGGCAACATTTGCTGTGACGGTTAGACCTCGACCTTAAAATTTCAGTCGCATGTTGCTACAACTGAAGGGCTTCTCATGTAACTGGCAGCCGAGAACCAGTCATGCCCGTGGCGGTCAAAGGATGGCAAAGCTGCTTCGGCGTTGTGGCACGTGCAGAAAGTTGCTGCAGCTACGTGCGTAAAGGGCACATCGACGCCTGGCGAAACGTGCCTGAACATTCGCAGGTGACAAGGTGTAGAATAAAGCTGATAATCACTTGTCTAAAAACCTGCGAATGGTCAAAAGTCTTGCGTGTACTGTGTGCCGTTGTTCTGCAGGAAGCGATAGCAGCGCTGCTTGATGTCGATGAAGCGACGCGAGCAACTCCCTGGGACATATTTTCACACTTCGCAATCTTCAACCAGTCAATTTTCGAGATTCTGGAACTAGATGATGCTTCATCGGTTATCCGCGTGAGCATCGTGTAGCATTATTTGCAGTAAAGGTGAGGGTGATACTTACGGATTAAGACGCAAGAATAATTTGTACAGGGATGCAGGTGCGACGTGTACACGGTGACACTTATTTGAATTCACATCAGACGAAGAATGCAGCATTTCTCATGCTTCTGGACGAGCTGCAGACGTGTCTACACTAGAGAAAACCTTTTACAGAAGTGTGGAATGGACTGGACAAGGAAGGACAGGAATGGTGCTCTACGTCTGCAAGGAACATTACTGCATGTAGATTTGGTAGGTCCCGTTAGTACCGCTTTGTCGCCGGCGGAGCATCCCTAGGAAGCATCCAGTGTCCGTCTTACACGATGGGGCCCCTGGACCTCTTTGATCGACTTGTGTGCAGAAAGACTCGCAAACCTAGCAACTTCATACATATATATATGTATATGTGGATATGTATTCCGCAGGCATGCAGCTGTGGGTGAGTGACGCTTTACCGGCAGTTACTTGATGATGTAGTAGTCTGGCCTGGTATCGAAGAGCGCACCGTACATACAAAGTATACGTGCACATGTATGCATGTAACAGCGTGAAATTACAACAGCAGAGAAATCATTAAGTCTTATATATGCCTTCTGAGCCCTTAAGGTCGTCATGTGCCCACAGAACTCAATGGTCTGAGCACAGGATTACATCGAAACAGTCAGTGCTTCCTCTGAAAGCTGGAGCTCGATTGCATAGCGTCTAGATGACGGATACGTACGCCCTACGTCACGCGACAGATTAGGCGGTTCCGTGCTGCACTTGCAACAGAGGTGAATGCGTAGATGCATGAGTGTGCGAGGTACACACACATCTGCGCTTGTGTTTGTGGAACAGAGGTGCACGCATTGTCGGAAGAAGTGCGTGGGAAACGTGAGGGCTGCTGTTTGATGGGAGAGTACACATAAATGTTCATACAGGAACTACCTATGACTTGGTGGTGAAATATATGTATTCACAAAATCCGGGCACACATCCACGCCATACATTCATGGTGATGTGACTGTGCCGGCTTTTTTCTTCCAACGGAGTCCAAGGAATATGCGACGTAGCACAGCCAAACGCCTCTCCTTAACATGGTGTCGCTGTCCAGCTCTGTACCAGCTTCGTGGCTTTTAGCTCAAGACGTCCGAATCGAGCACTATGTACGTGTCCACGATGGAACCCCCACGTTTTGTCCTTAATCCGTAACGTTCTCCGGCAATTTCTCGAAACAACGAGAGGACAGACATCTGCGTAGATGGCCTCACGGTAAAAGGACGTACACACTGCGCAGCACCCCCCCTCCCACACTTCACTCGAGAGGGACAGAGACGTTCTTCATCTTCGAATAAGCTGGTAAAAACTCCACTTTGGCTTGCACGTTCGCTTACTGCTGCTCTCACATTTTCTTTACAGGTCTGCTGCTGCCAGTTTTCCTCCCACAGCTAGATGCGTTTCTTGCGTTCCTGCGGCGCTTCTGCTCCACTTCTCTGCATGAAGTCCATCCTTCAACAGATATAGGTACTGCGTTGCATGCTGCAGTTTCACTGCAGGAACCGCTTCCCTGAGGAAAATTTACTGGGGTCAATGGCTTGTTTTTCTTTAGTAGTATTGTTTGGGCTCCGGCGACAGCTTTACGCTGACGCACTTGATGGGAAATGACGGCCTCTGCTTCTCCCCCTAATAAAGTCGTGTAGTCGCTTATACTGCCGTAGCTGTTACTGATAGTGCTGCTACGCAATGGTAAGTCAGAGGGAACGTAAACGTGACCGTTGTCACCACCACCTGCTGCCGCTGCAGGTGAAGCACATGCAGCCGACGGCGACGCAAAAACGAGTCCCCCTCCAACACGAACAGACGTCGTAGAGCATTTGTCACGCCCTGCGTTGTTCAGAACATCCTTCACGCACGCACCAGCAGCAGCAGCAGCAACTGCATACGTAGCACCACGCCCTTGATGTGAAACAGCGGCTTTCCGACTACCAGGGTGCTATGAATCAGCTAGGGACAAACAGCAATCTGGGTGACATATGCTCACGAATAGACGGATACTTTTGTGGAGGACTTATCAAACATGCTTCACTTCCACATTCGTGATATTTGCGGTTCTAGACTGCGCACATCGACCTAACGTGCGACACGGAACGGACACGCCGCAAGTGCCTCACCAAGCATAACGCCTCCTCGGGGTATTGCCGAAAAAGACACATCTCCGCATACACAAGTGTGGTGTTTCTATTTCTCTCGGCGGCATAGGGTTATCTTGACCGACTGACTACGACAGCTAAATCCCGCCACGGATCTTACGCACATATACAAAGGCACACACGTACACCTACGTGCACAAACAAACACATTACGCCCACAGATTGACACACAGTATACGAAGACAGTTCAAAAACACGTATGTAAACACACATGTACACACATGTATACACACGCGTGTGCATTCACGTGCGCACGTAACACGTATATATGTACGCATGCTTGGATGTGCAGAATGATTTACAGGGGAAGACGAACTTCAGACAAGGACTGGCAAAGCCCTGAGGCCCTTGTTGATCCTGCGTTACGCGGCCAATACCAGCGGCCACAACCAATCTGCCACAAGCACGCTACTGTACGTACTGCAATGCAAAACGGCCTCCGCCGGTACAGAGTGCTCCCGAAGAAAAATGTTCTATTCAGGCTACGCCTTGTAGGCCGGAACAGCAGTCTAGACCTTGCAGCCATTCACTTGCGTTCCTAGACACTCGTGTGAACAAACGCATATATGGACACCGTAACACTTCAGGGAAGTGGATGCACTACCTCCTTCACAGTCTGTATTCAGTCTGCTTCGCGGCTACACCTCACAAGGGCTGCTGACGTGTATATATATATATTATATTCGCACTCATATGTCTAAGGGCATGCAGACGTGCAAATCAATCCAACGACACGTGTTGTATGTACCAACATATATATATGTACACACTTCTTCGATGACACTAGTGGTACCCGAAGCATAGTACCTCAGCATCGAAAGAGAGCAAGGGGCACAGCAAATAATATCTGCTTGCTAGTGGGTAGGATAAGGTGCATGCACAACAGCAGTCAGAAGTTCTCACAGTCGCGCCTTCGACTGCTACCAGAAACGTTTTTTGTGAAGCAGCCGCTTTTTAGGGGCACTGAGCTCGTGTGGAGTTCTCTCGTGAAAGCGCCGATGAGCTAAAGCGAACAATAGAACCACAAAAATACTCACACAATAGAAACTCCCCAAAAAGGCATGGTTGCTAATGCAGACGGACGTCCATATAATGGCTACCTGCCTATGTACCGCTGTCTCCCCCTCTGGACCTCAATAACCAAGATTACACACACACACACGTATGTGTACGTGTAACGGACTTGCGGCCGACACCAGTTTGCTGGCTGTACTTGCTGTGGGCGTACCTTGATTTGCTGCATCACCTGCAATAGCTGCTGCTCTCTGACTTGTTGAAATGTCTCCCGCAGACACTTGAACGCATGCAGCGTCGCGTAGGGCGCCCCGGTCAACGGGTCGCGGTACCTGGCTCGCTGTCCCGTTATGATACATCTTGGGTGGGATCTTGCTGCAGAAAAAGAACGCACCGCAGCAGCAGGGCACGTCGAGTGGCGCGCCACTAGAAGACACACGCACGCAGAAGCACACTTATATTCTTGTCTGTACAAGAAAACTACTACCAGCAACATGGATGACTGCAGCAGCGCTGCCAGATTAGAACTCGCATACGTGGCTCCTGGCTGCTGCAGCAGCAGCACCACCAACGCGAGGGGCATCAATACATGCGGACGTTGTCACGTGTATACACACACATACGTATGAGCTGCAGCAGTAGCAGAAGGGGTGCCAGTGCACACGAGTGCGAATATAATAAGTACAAACTTTACACATCTACACTACAGTAACAGCCCGAGACCAGCAGCCCGCAGATATGATAATAGGCGTGCAGTGATATACTGCCTGCTGCTGCTGCAGTAAGAGAAAGACCACTGCAAATATATTCATGTATCAACCTAGACAGTGTGAGCGCTGCAGCAACAGTAGCAAAAGAGTCATGTCAGTTGACAACAGTATGTTGATCTGCCACGAAAGAAGAAGAGCCGCACATCACGGCTGACGCCAGAGACGCATCGGTAGAATGACAAAGAGAGGACACAGCCACAAGCGCATGACAAAAGACACGTATTTATACGTGTTTTCTTCGTGAACGTATGCTTCTCTACACAGTCGCTCTCATTCTCTCCAGCTGCTGGCGTACGCGTACACCTACATATGTAAACAACACCCACGTGCCTCCGCGTGCACCCGTGTACTTCCCCAAAAGAATACTGCACAAACGCAGCCACGCCAACAACCGAGCGTACTTCACAGCAGCAGCACAAACAGCAACAGGAAGGGCAGCAGCAGTCGAGCAGCGGACGGTCGCAGCAAAAACGGCAGCTGCGGACGGCCTTCCACAACGGCAACGGCAGCAGCCGTACAGCAACACACCCCCATTCCTCTAGCAAACAGAGAGCGGCAGCACCAGCAGAGGTCAGCCATAACAACAGAGTTCACATATCAATTCACGGATCACCCGGACATACGTGTTTTTCTCTCTGTCTCCTTCTCCACTCTCCGACTTCGGTGCCGCCCACGTTGAAACACATGAAACACGGGTGCCGATACCGAAGAATACATATATATATGTCTCCGTATGAGTGTACCTGCACCTACCTAGAAGATGTTTATCCATAAATATATATATATATATGTATGTGATCATTTAGAGACACAGGTGGATAAATGGACACTCCACCGTTGTGAATTGCAAGCTGATTGGACACACACACACATAGAGATGCGTACGACTCTCGCTTGCTCTACGCAGCTAGTCAGCAGCGCTCCGTCGGGAACGCCAGCGGCTGCGGTGCTGCTGTTGCTGCTTCTCCGCGTCTACGATGCCGCAGCTATACACGGAGCGGTTCCGCTATTGATAATCCCCCCTCACGAAAAAGTGTGTACATACATACTACGACGTCGACGTCTATGCAAGGTATCCACGGCCACTGGACGACGTGGAAATTATGAAGAAAAGTAATGGCTCTGAAGACAAGTTCAGAATCGCCCGCTCCACGTCTTTTGAAGACAGTTCAAAGACAACTCTGTATCTTATAATTCGCCGCTTACCAGAGGTGGCAGGCTGCTGTGTGTACATATCTGGGAACTTTCCATCGGTGAACATGCGCAACTCCATCGCATATCCCTCGCACTCTCTGGCCTCTTCTTGGGTCTCTTCTTCGTCTTCCTCATTTTCAGCAGATCTTGCCCCCCTTTCCTCTGCTGCCGATTCAGTTGCTGGGGTCCGTCCAGATGGCATGCGCGCCACCGCTTCCTGCCGGCTGATCTTTTGCTGCAGCCCCACACATCGCTCGCCCAACCTTCCCTCAGGAGCCTGGTGCTCCTGCTGCGGCTGTGCGTCTTGCTGCAGCGATTGCGGTTGCTTCGGGTGCCCCTGCTGAAGCTGCTGCTGCTGCTCCTGCTGCTTGCTCAGAGAAGCTTGCTCGCTACTGGCTTTCAGGAAACACGGGAATGCTGCTGAATTATCGTCAGTTCCTTGAACTTCTTTCTTCTCCTTCTTTTCGCCTATACCACAGGCGGAGGCTTCAGACCAGGGCACTTCAGCCTCCTGTCCTTCGCTCGCAGCACACGAAGCACTTGAACTCGCTCTTCCGTCCCTTCCTGCCGCATCAGACTCTGCGGTTCCCGCTCCTTCTGCTGCCCCCAGGTGTTTCCCCTCCGCGTCTGCTGCTGTTGCAGGCTCCTCTTTGACGCCGCGTAGAAATGCATCGGGGGCTTCTGGGGCGCCGGTCTTCCCCATATCTCTCTGCATTCCTGTCGCTGCTGCCGCTTCTTCTGTCTCCGCCTTCTGTGCTTTCTTGCCCTTAGCCATCGCCAAGTTGCTGTTGCAAAACGCCGTCGTTGCCTGCGTGTCTGTGTTGTGGCACTCCTGCTGCGGGGTCTTTGTCTGCTGCTCTTGTTTTGTCTCTGGCTCCTGCTGCAAGTGGTGCTGCTGCGTCGTATCTGCTGCCGCAGGCTCAGTAGGAGGAGTTGCTTCTGTTTCTTCTGCAGCTTGGTCGCCGACAACTAGCCACGAGGCCCAGGAGAAATATCTGTCGTAATCTCCCGCATACATGTTCTTTTTTAAATCGAAGACGTGCCGCAGTCTTCTCGCCTCGTCTCTTTCCTCCATCGCGAGCAGCACCGCGAGATTCTTTTCCTCTGTGCGTCGCGCTTCTTCTAAGTGCTCTTCCAGTGTTACCTCTCGTACTGCTCCTCCTGCGCGTGTCCTTTCTAACGGCTTTTTCTGCTGTCTGTTTTTCCGCTTTTGACTGCTGCTACTGCTACTCTTGCTGCCGTTGTTTTCCTGTTCGTCCGAAGTGCTGCTGCTACCGTCTCCCCTACGGAGGCGGCAACGACCGCGTCTGACGCGCAGTTGTCGCGTCGTCGCCACTCCACGCAGCCCCTCCTTACTTTGCTGCTTCTGGTGCAACGTTCCTTCTTCCTCTCTGCCTCTGTTGACCTCCCTTTGATCTTCTTCATCCTTTACTTGCAACCGCCTCTTCCCGTCTTCTTCTTTCTGCTGCTGTCGCTTCGCATGCGTCTTCTTCTCCTCTCTTCGCTGCCGCTCCTCCCTCTCTCGCTTCGCCTGTCTTCTCTTCCACATCAATTCGAAAGCTTGTTTACGGCTTCTCTTGCGGTCCCCTGTCTCATCGTCTTCCTCGTCGCTGCCTCTTCCTCTGCTTCGTTTCTTTCTCTTCTTCTCTCTTCTCTGTCGGCTGTCTCGTTTCTTCCCCGCCGACTTCTCTCCCTGTCCTCCGCGGCGCCCCCCTTCCCCCTCTCCCTCCCTCCCGTCTCCATCGCTGCTGCTGTCGCCTTCCTCCTCGTCGTCCTCCGGGCGATCAAAGTCAGAGTCTACCACATCTGCGTAAACTTCCTCCCCTTCGCTGCAGTTGTAATCTGCATCTTCTTCTTCGTCGGCCCATGTGTTATGGCTCCAGAATGCCTGGTCTTCTTCTAACGCCTCTCCTATCAGACGCTGGTATGCAAGTCCACGCGTCGCTCGCTGTGGCAGCTGCAACGCAATTCCCACTTCTTCTTCTTCTTCCTCTTCGTCACTGTCTTCCTCATCGTCACTGCCTTCTTCTCCTTCCTCTTCTTTCGCTTCTTCTTTGTCTTCTTCTTTGTCTTCTTCTTTGTCCTCTTCTTTCTCATCTTCTCTCTCTTTCTTCCCTCCTCCTACTTCTTCTTCCCCTCCTTCAACGGCGCCAGCTTCTCTCTCCTCTCCCTTCGACATTGCCGTGCTTCCACCGGTTTCCTACGGAAAACACACAAAAATCACTGCTGCTGCTGCAGCGTTAAAGACAACTACTGTGGAAGCCACCCGCCCCGGCTCCTCACCCCCTGCTATTCTCTTGCTGCAATGTTGCCGTCCTCTCTGTTGCTATACTCTTGCTGCTGCTACAGCACGCCAGTGTGGAAGACAACTCCCTACCAAGTTAGCGCTGTTAGCTTCTCCTGTTCAAATACTTGTGCTGCTACAGCCGCGTCAGACGCTACTGCTGCTGCTTCTGCGCCGTGTCCGATAGCTGCTGCTGCTCACATCCGGCCAAAATCTTGTTGCTGCTGCTACTCCTGCGGCTCTCTGAAGGCTCCTCCAGCTGCTGCTGCTGCTACCTCTCTCACAACTGCTCATCCGCCTGCTGCTGCTTCTTCTCCCCTGTCTTCTCCATCACAAGAGCCTCGGCACGTGCATCGCCCAGACCCTCTGTCTCCGCTGCTACGCTGCTGCTGCAACTATAGCAAGGACGGCCAGAGTTCCTGCAGCTGCTGCACCTCCCCTGGTACTGCTGCTACAACTGCGACATGTACGTCGAGACTCGCTGAGGGAGCTGTACTCCTGCTAGTACATCTACAGCGGCGGCTACTCCTCTTCCTGCAGATTCACCCCCGTGCCGCGCAACGGCTGCTCCTGCAGCCCTTGCTTGTCTACTCAGTTCCCTGAAAAGCTGCCGCTGCTGATGTGCGCCTACCCAAGTGAAACACCGCTGCAGCAGTTCTCTCCCACCGTCAAGTGGGGTCGCTGCTGCAGCTACCCTGTGTGCGCTGCTGCTCATGCGGCTAATGCCGCAGCTGCTACCGCGCGCAGGGGTTGCTGCTGCTGCAGCAGCTCCTTTCCGCTAAGTGATGTTCTGCGCTGCTGCTGCTGCAACTGCTGCTACGTTGCTGTGTCTCCCCCACGCGACACGCCGTTGTTGTCCCGGGGCGTCGCACCCAAAGTCGCCGGCTTCGCTGCTCCTGCTGTTGCTGTTTCTTCCTCTGTTTCTTCGGGCCTCCTCTTTAACGCAGCCGGAACACGTGAAACGCTGCTGCGTCCCCGTCTGCCCCTGTGCCTGTCGCATGCACCACACTCTTCCTGGAATTCACGGGTGGCTCTATACGACGAAAGGAGACAACGTAGGCACGAGAAGCTGCAGTGCACTGTTTCGCAAAGGACAAGACTGAAGAAGGAAAAACCCCCGGAACATGGAAGAAACTGACTTTTCTCACGGCTTCCGCCGCAGCAGGCCGTGAGCGGCTCCGGGACCCAGCAGCGGGTCTGACAGGATCGAAAGGTGTTTCTGAAAAATCTGTTGACGTCAGTAGTTCTCAACAAGCAAGTCCACACACTGGCGCACATCCCTCGCGCATACCCCATATACGTCCCCCTCTATATCGATGGTTCCACAACAAACTATCTATATATTTGTAGGTGTATGGTATCCACAACACACCTATCTATATGTGTAGTATATGTGGCTGTGTTTAGCCGTGGACACATATGCACACACAGATGTAGACAATTCTTCGTACTTACACACATACATCCGTATTTGTGGTACAAGTACCTATATACGTACCCATATGTGTATACGTATGTGTGTATTTGTATGTGTAGGTGTGCGTCTTCTTAGCCGTGGACGTAGACGGATACACACATAGATGAAGACAGTTCTTTGTACGTATATACTTCGATATCTATCAGCCAGGTATGGCACAAACAATAGGATATCTGCTCCCCCTTGAATATACACGCCCGCGTGGGCACAAGGCGCCTGGGTACACACACACCTAGATATATAAATATATATATATTTATATACCGTGAGAGTGTACTTGTGATTATAGACACGTGCGTACACATGTACGTGTGGATCTTTTTCTCCCTACAACATCCTTCGGAGAGACACTTAATTACTTATGTATACCGCGCTGCTGCTGCCTTTCTCCTTCTTCCTGAGTGAGACGTACGATGCCAGTATTTAGAGCAACGTAGTACGAATGTAGCAGAAGGAAAAGTTGACAGATCCACATGCACGGCTTCGTTTGTACCGACTCGTGGACGCGTACATGTATATAGTAGTCGTAGAGCGCAGATGTGGCGCTGCTCTTTCCACACGTGAAACGTACCCTCCCAGGTGAACTACAGACGGACACGTAATAGAGAAGTGTATCTACTGCAGTCTACACAATTATGCCTACATACATATATATATATATACACGCATCCGTCATATGCATGTATATGGACGTGTCCTTCATAAGTTGGTCTAGTTATATGTACAAGCGAGCGCCTGCAAAGATGCCAGAGTGCATTTGCATCTGTGTGTGTGTACACTCGAACATACGCGTGTGTAACTGTAATCTTTTAAAGGGGCGTGAGAACAACGGAAATGGTCGCTTTTTCAGTTGACGGGGAAAGACACGAAACAAGCTTCCTCATGGAATTCTACTCGCTGAAAAATTCGTCACGCTCCTGGCGGGTTCACATAAATACTACAACATTTGAAAAACACAGAGATTTGTGAATACGCATATTTGCCTAGATGCATGTGCGGGCAGGTAGAAGAGAAAGAAGATTGCTGCGACTTTCTTTGTTGGAGCGGAAGTGCAGCGGTGCCCATTCACATGCGTTACACGGCTGATACAGGAAACGTGGGGAAAAGGCCACGAAGGAAGCGAAATCCTGATACATTACTGAAGACTCCATCAGTTGATCGTCACCTCGAGAAGGACAACAGATATACGCACAGGAAGGAGTAAGGAAAAAAGCAATTCCGTCTACGCCTAAGCAGTTCGGTGTTTTCAGAAAGTGAGGGTAGCCAGCAAAAACCGAATGAAAAAGAAGCACAACCAAGATATGAGAAGATAACTTACGAGTTTTAGCGCACCGTATTCGGCGGAGAAGATACACAAAGAGGAAAAGAGAGACGAAAGCTCCACTCAGAATTACCTCCTCACGGACACGCACCGTAGAAAATCAATTCAGCAACCGTAGAGATTTGAATGTTAAGAAACGGGTGAGGTACACGCAGAATGAAAGAAAAGCAGGTCCAGAGCATACTCACAGGAGAAAGACGACGCGTGACGCTGCGTGGGTTGGACACGAGGGAGATTGAAAATAGGGGAACGGCTTACACCGTTACAGAGTCGGTGACACACGTACTTCACATAGAAAAGGACCTAATGCCTCATCCGGTACTATGAGTGCAAGATTTCATACGGAAGCCTCATGTGTTGCAAAAGAGGGACACGCATATATTGGTCAGACTAGCCAGTTACTGCTGCGCAGTCCAGCTGGAGAGAAAAAATCAACGGCGGGGAGCGGAACGAAGTACGAAACGGTGGGTCTGGAAGAGAGCTGAACGCGTGACGCGGTATCAATCTCGGCAGATAGCGTTTCGGGACGTACAATGGGAAAAAAGGTAACGATTTCAATTTTGATAAGAGGTGCGATACGGTTTTCCTGAAGTAGGATGCGAAGAAAGAAGAATGGGGTTCCAGAGAGAAGCCAGACAAGCATACCTGCTTGACATCCTATCGCAGTGAACTTTCCTGCGTTCAGCGCCCGCGAGGTACTGCTTGCAAAAGGCGAGGCTGAGTTAACGGCGTGGAAGGTGAAGACGTAGATTTACCATGGAACTTGACTCAGCGCAGAAATTTCGTTTTCTACGTGCCACTCACTCACTCTCGCAAAATAGGCGATGACGTGCAGAAAAAGCGTATTATCTCCAGCTTTCGGCAACACTGGCAACCCGTTGGAGCGTTGTGCACGCACAATCGATGAAAGTGTTCAATTACTCGATATTAGAATAAATTATTCATCAAAACTGGAAGTGATAGCCAGTGAGGTACTTCAGCGACCGTCAACACATCGAAACAGCCAACCTCATGCACTCCCGCATGCCTGCCACGTACAGCACGTGTTCTAACAAGCAGTATGTAGAGAAAACAAATGTTACGCGAAAAACCCGTGAATTTATGTTCTCCTATTCCTTTCGTTACACGCAGTCCATCGAAATATCTGTGTAAGTAGTACCTCCACTGACAGACACAGCATAGAAGGCAAGTGTGCTCCGAGGAAGGAATATAGTGGAATGTGTATACGGTATGGTATGTGCAGGTTTGGCTATCTACCAACTTCGTACACAAACGTTGTATGTAGAGCGACTAACCGTGTAGTGGTACATGAGCAGTCTGCAGCTACTGCTTCGTCACCCACATTCGGGCATATCGAGGATTTCTGCGTATATGGTTGACAGGAATTCTACGAGCAACCCTACGCACGTAATTCAGCCTCGGCTGGCAGGCAGAGTGCTATTGAAGCATTTCCTGTCCGAATGGAGTGGAAACTGACTTCCATTTGTCCTGAAAGGCCCTCGCGAACTGCACCTGAAAGTTTTACGGGAAATGCTTGGCGATCACGCGCAGAAGATTATGTAGCAACAATAATTTGTGTATACATTCCGAAGTCATATAGGCAAGCATGTGCATGTGCTAAGTAAGTGAATACAAGCGAAGTCGCGTATGGATTAATAGTTACAATTGCTCGGCGATCACGCGCAGAAGATTATGTAGCAACAATAATGTGTGTATACATTCCGAAGTCATATAGACAAGCATGTGCATGTGCTAAGTAAGTGAATACAAGCGAAGTCGCGTATGGATTAATAGTTACAATTTCGTGGCTAAGCAGCTCGCGAATGCCTACCAAGTGAAGGAATTCTTTAAATTACTGTGTTAATGCCGTTGCTTCAAAACGCTGCATCTAGAAGTACCTTCCTGTGGGTGCCCAGTGTTATCCCTGTCGTGTCAGGCAATATTTCTGTGCCAGATGTAAACGAAGGAGAGAGGACGGCAGTTGTTCCTGAGAGCGCATCCTAGATTTCTCTCACGCTCTTCCAGCGGAGATCTCGGGAATGCTTCGCAAAGCCGAGCAGATCTCACGCACATATTGAAAGATGCTCTGAAAAAACGAGCTGCCCGTAGAATCAATACTGGCACGTACGTCCCCTGGACGAAGACGGCCATCACTTGCGTGTACTGTTGTCACGCTCACAGAAGTAAGCCATGTTCATAACATCATGCCGAACCCACTGAAGTCGCTCTGGTTTTGGCAAATGATTAAAGCACATACGTCACAGATGTTAATTTTTCGAGTAAACCAACGCATTACTCGACGAATCGGCTTCTCACACGTCTGTGTTCTTGCACTGACTGGCTTCTTACATCTGTATATTCTTTCACTCACGATGGGGGCTTCGCAGTACTGCACTGCGCAAAAACAGGGTTCTGCACTTTTACATATGCACTGTTCGAAACAGACAGCTGACTTCACAAATAGGAAGTCAGTTTTGCGGTTCCTTGTTGACGCTGATTTCAAGGGAATGGCTGTTCAACTTAGTATAAGCATATGCGTTGCACGATTGACTCGTAGGGGTCACAGACGCCGTCAGAGAATACAAGTGAGAGCGACCGACGACACTCACAACGTGTACCATCTTTGTTTGCCGATACGTGACATTTTCGTTCACCTCTAGAGGCCTTTCAAGAACTGTGATATAAATTTGAAAACTGCCTCCGCTATTGACTTCTCTCAGCCGTGTTAGTTCCATGAGCACGAACAGGGGTGGCAACCGTGCGTATTCTGTATTTAGTTTGACGGCGGCAAGGACGGTTAACTAAAGTGCGTGCTTACTTCCACACCGTCTTCGGAAAAATTCTGTACACCAGGGTTACCTACGTAGTTCAGCATATCGGATATAACCCAGATACAAACAGCCCCTGCCGTGGTCCCACAGATGCCACAAACGAATGCTAACGTCAAACTTATGCCTACGGTGCCCGTCATGTGAACGGCATTGCATTTGCAGATGCCTCACGTAGATTGTATACTTGCCTTCACAGAGTTCCAGTCCTTGTCGCATGCAAAAAAAAGGCCAACAGCTCTTTTTACGGAAGACGCTGGGCACCAGCAGCATTGATGTCGACGAGAAGCTGCTGATAACCACCCCCTTTTTTCCTACTAAAAGCTCACGGACAGCGACACGATTATTTCGTTCTGCTCTCTTGCCCATGTAATTTTAGTCATCTTTCGAACACAGGGTTTCAATTCTTTCAAAACAGCTGCCGGAATCAGTCGAACAGCGGCTTTGCTCCACTTCGCGATTTGCTCTACTGGAAGGCCGCATGTCGTATGCCCTTTGACTATGCTGCAGGCGTTTACTGACTCCACACCTATGAGCATCCGCTGGAGTACTCTGATGCGCGTCATAATGAACATCGTGTTCACGAGCGAGTTTACACATGTGCTTCAGCCGGAAGGTAGCAAGTGCATGGACGTGTGAAAGCATCCCAGCAGGTACTGGTGGCGAGCACCACGCGATGTGCCTCACTTCTCCGGATGCATGTTGTCATTGGTGTGGACAGACATACACACCCGTGCTGTAAAGCATATTCAAGTACTTATATCTTTATACAGATAATTGATAAGCCGTATACTGGGACATCCGTCCCTCAGCACATCCCGTTCGGGGTGAGAGCATGTTAACATAGTGACAGCCGATTCCGCGTCAAATTGCGCAAGTATCTAAGGCTGTGTTTGCGTTGCTGTGCAGCAGCAGTATACAGAAATAACAGAGATAACTCTAACACGTTGTGTTTCTGCGACCAAAAATACCGCGTATCTAAGCTGCACTCGTGCGCGCCCTACCTGCCGCGCCTATCTTGTATTTTCTCATATATATACGCGTGTATACTTTTACACAAGCATATAACCATCTACCTCTATTTGCACGTCTGTATAGAAATTAGTGTGTACACGTTGTAACGCGTATGTATACATGTGTACGCACGGTGATATCACACTTCATCTTCCTCGAATATCAACTAGTGAAAATATTCACCTCCATTCGCGTATACGCAGAGGAGGCCTGTGTCTCCTGCAACTACTACTTCTTAACAGAACGACGTCTGGTGTAGGCAAGAAAGCAACCGTATGCAATACATTACAAGCAGCAGGGCGTAACACTCAGACAGACGTCATCACAAGCTGACCTTCGAACTGGGAAGAGTCGAGCTGATGCAGTTTTGTCGGTCTTCTAGTTTCTGTGTGTGTGTGTGTGTGTGCGTGTGTGTGTGTTTGTAGCTGTATTCCGCACTACGTGTACTGCTACGTATACAATACACACACGACCACGAACGTAATCGACTGTGTAATGTGTAACTATCTTCCCCTGACTGAGTGAGTACAACTGTGAATTATTCTTCACTTTCCTCTCCACGCAGAGCGCTCTTCTCCGGTGAAGTCACCATAAAGCCGTCTGGCCTAGACATAGTTTTGTGGAGAACTGTTTTGCAGAACCAACGTTCGGCTATGGGTATGCTGCCGAACATCGGCTTGCGTAAACAGAAAAGGCAGTTCGACCATTACAGAAAAAGCAGTTGGACCTTTAGAAGCAGGCAATGGTGAAGCGAAGTGGAAGCGAGAGTATCGTACCCAGCGCGCTGTTGTGTTACGTGTGGATATCCAGAACCACTCCTGATGCAGATTAACTTTTGCAGTTTAACGTTCTGATACTTAGATAGTGCACCACAAGCTCATGGAAGGCAACGCCCCCTACTATATCAGTGTGTGGACTGCGTTTGTGTACACGGGGAACATCATAATTTTCTTTAGACACATAGGACACACACACACCGTCTACATATTATCTGTATTATAGATATATATTATATATATTTGCGTTCAGCTGCCGCGAGAAAGAAGTATAACGCAAAGGCAATAGGTGATGTGGCAGAGGACAAAAACGGCTGCGACCTGTGTTTACACATACAGTCACGCGTTAAGTGTTTGTATTTGGACTTCAGTGCGGTGTGAAGACAACGGTATATTTTCGTTCTATTAAAAGTATGTATCCGTAAGAGTGGCAGCAGCGATTAATCCTGGTGCTGATGAATTTCTGCCTACGGTTGGAGAGGGAAGTGTCGAAAGAGGCCTCACAGGCAAATGTAAAGACATCAAACATGGTTGGAAGCGCAGCGTAGTTAGCAGTATCTCACGTACCCTCGCGCACACGATACTGCCGGGTGCCGCCTAGCGGAATGTATCCATGGTTACACAGATGCGAGTAGGATATAGGTTTCCGCGTAGGAAAAGAGATACATATATATATATACATATACATATATGTTCAAATAACTGTATACACATGCACACATATGGAAGCCAACAGTGTGGTGCAGGTGCCACACATTAGCTCTGCAGATCCATGTGTCCACCAGTGCACCTGCAGAGACATAGGACGCCTACGCTTATGCGGAGTGGACGTTTAATTCATGCCACGTATCCCTGCCAGTGCACGTGTGACAGAATAACGATGTTACGCGAGTTTATCGATGTCAACGTCGAACCTGCTGCAAAAGTCCGCATGCAGAACGGCAGTCAGGCAAGCTGTCATATGTATGTGTAGGCACGTGTACCGCGTTACAGTGGATCTGTAATGCGGTACACGTGGATCTGTACCCGCGTATCTCTACACAAGCCAGAGGTACATTTCTTCTCCCTCAACTGCGGTAACGCAGCGTGGCCCCGCGTCTCTGCCGTGTACCCTACGCTGCTGTGTTACCACGGCTAGTCAGGGTGCGTTTGCTCAAAGGTGCCGTGCATTTGTCCACATATATTTACCGTATACACATGTCTCGAGATACGTAGCTTTATTTGCGTTCGGAATTGTTTTTCCACTTCGTGCATACTTTTCGGTAATTCGAGCTTCCTCTGTGTTGTGCCAAGCGTGTGCTAGCGTGTGCTAAAGGCGTTGAAGCATCATTTGTGACACCATCTGCGGCAGGAACAGCGGCGGCCTGCGTATAGCCGCAGCAGATCTCCATACACCGCCTTTTTTCCTGTCCATACTGCTTTACTTAGATCGTCATCTGCGGACACAGTGCTTTCTTACAGGTTTTCACCTGCAATGGGCTGCACGCCGTCGACTGCGAAAGCTGCAGGAGCAGCTGATGCAGCAGCCGCAGATGCAGCGACGGCTGCCTCCGCAGCAGCAGCAGCCGAAGCAAAAGCTGCAGCAGAATCACCTGCCTCTAGTGCTGGCTCGCATTCTGCTGTTGGATCTGCCGCATCTAGTGGCCTTGTTGCTGCTGCAGCTCGTGAACCTGCCGTTGCTGCCGGCGACACAGGAATATCCAACCACCCCCCACCTGAAGGCGCAACAGCAGCATCTGCAGCAGGAGCCGCAACAAGGGCGGCCGCAGCAAGAGCTGCGAAAGCGGCGGCAGCAGCAGATCCGAACGATGAAAGCCTTGGAACCGACTACCAGCCTCCGCCAGGTGGAAGAGAGGGTTGTTCCATGATCGGAGGCCCGCCTACAAATCTCGTAGAAGTGCCTGGGACACCTTGTGAGAATGGACTCTTAGCTAGACCTCCTGTCACCCTTCGAAGTGGAGCGGTATACGAAGGACAGTGGAAAGTACGCATAGCCATTCCTCAACACCTGGAAGAGGGAACTTTACACCGCGGCAGTGTCCTGGTAGTGTCTGCCCACTGTGTGCGAGCGTCTGTAAGGTAGCGTTGTGTCAGGGTCCGTCGAAAGAGCGTGTATCTCGCGGTATATACGTACACATACATGCGTATCCCCTGGATCGCCTATATCAGAAAATAGATAAATGTACAGGAGTCCATGGCGTGTGGCGCTTCACTCCTCTCACATACATTGACGTTGTGCAGCGGCTGCTGAGTGAGACCCTCAGATCTGTGCGCACACGAGACGTTTTCACGCAGAGCGCTGGAAGGAAGTCTGCGCGGACACACATGTACACTTCACATTAGTCGACTGTCCTGCCGTGGAAAATTATAATGGCCACTGTCCATGAAGCAGTCATCCGAAAAAATGGGGTATGCATCGTCGGTGTGTGTCCGCCTAGCTTGTGTATTTGTATGTATATTGTCCGGATACACCATATGCGTGCCACCCGTGTGGTGGAAGTATAATAGTTGTAGAGGGATGGCCCGGAAGGGAACGTACGCGAAGGAATAGAAGAGAAGGAAGAAGAAATAAGAATGCACCACCGGGCTCTTGGCAAGGTCTACGTATCATACATATACTCGTAAAAGTGAGAATTACCACAGGGCTCTTGGCAAGGTCTACGCACTATACCATCACATACGTATACACAAAAGAAAACCTCGTTACATCCTGTATGCTTACATCTGTGTGTAGACATGTAATGTAATGTACACATACACACGCAGTAGTCCCAGTAGCACGGTGCAGAAGAAAATGCGCCGTACGGGAGGTGGCAGGGAAAAATGGAGACGGCAATTGTCCTTGAGCGGCCTGTGTGAAGGAGGACTAAAGCAACTAATGGCGTCCTGTGTACATGTCTGTAGAAGGCGTAGACGGGTTTTCATAGTAACCAGAAGGCGTGCGGTAAGGAGGCTGGAGGGGAAAAGCAGCGTTATTAACATGAATAGACATGCGGATATGTGCGTGTGTGTGTGTGTGTATGTGTGTATGCGTATAAAAACAGAAATGTCCCTCTCTGTCGCCCTCTCCCTCTCTTTCTATCCACCTACGCTACTGCAGTATCATACATATATGTAGATGCAGACTGCGCAATAATGTTGTATAGTAGGCTGCTGGAGCCGTCGCTGCGTAGATCCTGTCCCTTTTGGTGTAACATTATAAATCCTCTTCGAAACAGTTCTCTTGTGTGCAAACGAGGTATAATGCTAACTGGTGAACGCACCCTATACATTTGTGTATATATATATATATATATATATGTAAACACGCGTAACGTATAAGGACGTCCCTAAATAAACATATATATATATGTACGTGTTCACAGGCTTGGACACGAACGTACGTATGTACTGACTTATGTATCTTTGCTTTCCGCAAGTCATTGTTACATCCAACGCACGGTTCTACTGAGAAATTCCGCAGTTGAATTGTACCTGTAGGGTGCCTGAAGACTGTCGTCTGTGATAGCAGAACGCTTGCAATTTTATCAGACCTGCGTAAGTCCACATTTGTGTGTTCATCTATACTTACGTGTATGTACACATATACCCGCACGTACATGTCAGCCTCCAAGAGTCTCGACGATTTACAGGCTATCTCGTTTGTGATGGAAGATGGCGATAGATCGTCTTATTTCTTTTCACGCAGAACAGGACAACACACTTTTTTCTCATATATGTGTACGCACGGGTGTACTTCCTTGTTAATTCTCTGCACGTCTTTCTCTCCGCGTCAAGGCGAGTATCAGTGGGTTTCTCCCTCCACTCTACTGAGTCAGTCAAGAAGTCCTTCCACCTGCAGATGCGTCGTGTGCACAGATGTACTTGTCTGCGCCCATGTACTTGCGTCCACATTCTCCTGCATTTCTGTGCACGCCTCGAGGACTTTCTTCTGCAGGTAGACAAAAGTATACAGTCTCACGAACATATACACACGTGAAGGTATAGAAGCGCTCTGCACTTCCGGACGACAGCACCTCCCTCTCACGTTCATAACAACGTGGAGAAGGCGTACGTATATCTATATATGCACGTATGTATAAATTCAGAGAGAAAGAGGGGCTCCGAGAGAGAGGGGCTTAGAGAGAACCATTCTGTCGATCTACAGACAGAGAGAGAGGGCTAGAGAGAAGCTTCCTATCTATTTGGACCGAGAGAAAGAGGGTTAGAGAGAATCTCTCTACCTATGTATAGACCGAGAGAGAGATGCTTAGAGAGAATTTCTGTCTATCTACCTATAAACAGAGAGAGAGGCTTAGGCTGAATCGTTTTTTCGTCTACCGTTCTATCGACGTACCACAAAGTATGTGTGCCCACGTACAAGTGAAGATCGGCATGGTGGCGGTTCCGTCGACAGCGAAAAACGGAGCGTCTTCGACTTCTGTTTCTCCGTACTGCTGCTCTTTCCTCTCTCCCTCCTCCCACTTTTGTTTCAAAAATAGAGGCTTCAGAATCTCCGTTCATTCCGTGATGCAGAGGGGGGACTCGGTTTTCTTTTGCTCATTCAGCGCAAGCAATGCAAAACAGGCAGGAGGATGGAAGTTTGTACCTCCTATGATCTGGCTTCTTCTACTCTTTCTTCAGGTAGTGAGGACTGGAAAACGGTTAATTTGTGTTCCCCAGCGCCCGAAGCGTTTCCATTTCTCTCTTTTTTCTCATGTGAAAGACACGTCAAAGAATAATGAAAAAGGGCGGGGGCGTCTGAGCGGAAACCCTTCCACGGTTTCTTGTCACAGCTGCTGTGTACGCACACTGCAGAGCTTGGAGACTGCTGCCCGTGTGTAACATTAGTTTCTTTTATTTGGTCTTCAAATTGTCAGAAGTTCAGAAAGCCCTAGCCAGTTCCTTAGCTTGGTAGATATTCCCTCCATAAGTGTATCCTGGACGAAGAAGAACGAGAAAAAAACAGGGATAGAGGCTAGAGCGGATGTGTTTCTTAGTCGCTTCCTCTCCTCTCTGCATGCAATGTCCCTGCCTTTGTTCGTTTGTTTCTTCGGGGACCGTTGTGTCTACCGCCTCTTTGCAGCAGGCAATTGTGCCACGGTTTTTTCGTCTTTGTTGTCATTCTACTGCGACAGGAAGAAAATACACACCTCTAACACGTTGCCTGCTTTGGCAGTTATGAATGAGAAGATATCGAAAGGGTTTACTTTGACACCTCGTTGTTCTTATTAACCTGCGCAAACGGGGAAGGGCTGCGCCACTGGGAAGCCACTCCTTGCTATATAGGAGCACAAACACTCACACTTTCCTTGTGATTTTTGTTCTTCCGCTGTCCTCCTTGTGCCGGGTGGTGCCTCATCCTCCTCTCGTACACCTGCGTGTAAAGGGTTTTTTTCTTGAACTCCCTCCCGTATTTGCTTCTTTTCTTTTTCCTCCTCTTCTTCTTTCTGTGCGCATTCTTCTTTCTTCTTTTTTTCCCCTATTCCTCCGCCTCCTCTTCCTTCGACTCCTCCTCCTCTTCCATCTCCGCCTCCGTCTTCACCGTGGTCACATTCATTCTCTTCCTCTCCCCCTTCCTTCTCGTTCTGGTTTTTATTTTCTCTTTCTTTTGCTTGTTTTCCACTTTCTTGTCGCCTTCAGGACATGCAGAGAACTGGGACCGGTGTCTTGACTTGGCCGACGGGAGAAGAGTATGTGGGACAGTTTGTGGCAGACCGCTGCCAAGGGCAGGGCACGTGGAAAGACAGCAAGGGCAATATGTACGAAGGCCAGTGGAAAGATAATAAACTTAATGGACACGGAACCTTCGTCTTTGCGGATGGATCTGTGTAAGTTTTTTTTCTCTGCAGGAGCATCTCCTTTTTTGTGTCACTCTTCTTTATGCTGCTCCAGACGTCGTCTCTCCTATCCGTTGTAGCAGGTTCTGGGGATAAAAAACGTTTGACAGATATGTGAAGGGTCCCCCTACGTGTACTCCCGCACATAAAACACAATACGTTTAGCCAGGCATATATAGTTATTGCTGTCTAAGATCTGTGGGCATTCCTTTATACATATATATACATATATATGTATATATGTATATATATATATTCACACATGACGCATCTGCGTACTCTTTTATGTATGTATATATATAAATATATGCACATTTCAAATACGTGGGTAGTCCCCACCGTGCGTGTATATAGCTCTCATTTCGAAGAGGTGAGTACTCTTCACCTTCATCTGTATATACAAGCAGCCCATAATTCTGTATCTCGTGCTCTGTTTACGTATTCGCTTTGTCTCCTGCATCGCTTGTTCCTCCGTTTGGCCCCGTTGTGTTGCCCCGTTCTTCGTTTCTTCTTTCCCCCTTCCTCATGTTGTTTTTTTTCTTCGTCTTCTTCCCGCTTTCGAGTCCTTATCTCCTATCACCTATTCTACTTTGTTCTCTCCTCTCCTGCTGCCTTCTCCGTAACGTCCCCGCGCTCTTCCTACTAGTTCTCTTCGTTTCTCTGCTGCTTCTTTGTCTTCTGGCAGGTACACGGGAGAATGGAAAGACGACTTGAAGAACGGGGCGGGGACGGAGACCTGGGGAGACGGCACTGTCTACGAGGGGCAGTTCAAGTCAGTCACTCTTTCTTTCGACTTGCGTATGAAGATATCTGTCCTTGGACGGGTGTGAAGAACGCCTATTCTCTTCAACGAACTGTTAGCAATGAGAATGTAGAGCTTGACAACACTAGTAGATAAGTCTGTTTCTAATGCGCGAGGAGTGTTGCACTTCCTGTGCGTCATCGAGAGATGAATTTGCATACTTAATTAGGGCACAGGCGGCTGCATATTACTGAGCAGTAGGACGTGTATCCGCTTGCAAAAACCCCGTCAAATGAGGCATTCGTGTTCTGGCGGTAAATGTGTGTATATGTATATATATATACATATACGTATAAATATACACCCGTCAATCTAGTTGTACTTATTTACTTACCAGCGTGAGGTCACTTTCATGTACGTGTATCTGACCTTACTACACGTACGTACGTATATGGAGTACATGCCTCACGTATCCACTATATATTGTGAAGCATATCGTGTATGTAGATATGTATATTGGCCCTGCGTATGCAGTTCTGTTTTACTAAAGCGTACAAGCCACACGTTCGTGTTAATTCCTCTCTCTGTGACATTATACGGAGGTACACGACGATCGTCCGCATGATTGCGCTTGCAGTTCTGAAAGACGCGAAGCAGCTGCGGAGGCCAAATAGCGACATCGCCGCCACTTGCAACCGCAACGGTGGCAGCGGCATTAGCAGCATTGCAGGTTGCTGCAGCACCGGTAGCAGCGGCAGCAGTAGCTGGATGCTGAGCTTGAGGCGTGGAAGCTGCTGCAGGATTGGTAGCAATTGCTGAAGATGATGCAGCCGCAGCACGGCCGACAGGCGTGGATTTAGAAGACGCGCAGCAATGACAGCACGGGCGGCAACAACAACAGCTTGCGTTGCAATAGCGGCGGTGGCTGGAGCAGCAGCAGCGGCAGTAGTTGCATTGCAGCAACAGGCGTAGTGTCGACAGGGCTGGCAGCAGCGAGAGCTGTAGCAGCAGTGACAGCAGTAGCAGCAGCGACAGCATTAGAGGCGGCACTACCACGTGCGGGTGCAGCCACAGCAGCGCACGTGGTCGTCCTCCAACGACAGCAGCGGCAGCAGGAGTGGGTGCTGCGCGCTGTGTGACTTCTGCTGCAGGGAGGGCGATCGATATGGGAAAGGGAAAGTCACATTCCCCAACGGATCTGTCTACGAGGGAAATTTCGTTGCCGACCAGTTCGACGGTACGTCTTCCGAAAAACAAAAATGTGCGTCTTTGTTTTCGACGCGATCGTGAAGGGTGTTCCACCTTCCCTCTCTCGCTCGAGATATATGTTGAGACGTGCCTACATATGTTTTTTTGTACAAATCCCCTGCACACGAGGTTGGTGTACAGGCATGTATATATATCTTCCTATATTTATGTGTGGAAACGAATACAGGCAGAAACCTCTATACGTATGTATGCGTGTACGTATGTATGTACGTATGTATGTATGTATGTGTATATGCATGTATACAGGTGGGTCTGTCAGTGTACACAAACCGTGCATGAACAACCTGAGTCGTAGGGTGAACTTACTTTAGGAAGCAGTACGTTTTGGCCTTTATATGAGGGATCAGGCTTGTACTTTCAATAACGGTCTTCCATTATGACCGCGTCGTTTTCGGGTCGAGGACAAAAGTGCACGCGTACCAGGAGCGGTACACGTAGCCAGCATAGGTGAAAATGTGAAAGCCCCTGCCACGTGAGGCGCGCACATTCGCGTCATAGTCGCTCGAGCGCTACTCATACGCATACAGGAGGACGTATATGCGTCTAACATATACGTGTGTAGACAAAATATATACATATAGATGTATATATGTGTATATTATTGTAGGACGCATGTGTGTACAACCACTTACGTGTAGGTGCGATCGTATCGAGCAGATGCAGTATGTGTACGCAGGGCCAAAGTGAACTTTAGTGGCTGGTGAAGTAGGAGAACCTGTCGAAGCGGACAATGCAGGATCAACCGAGACACTGCGAGACACTCAACGCTGCTTCAGCGCCGTGCTCCTACTTTGTCGCTTCAGCTGCTGCTTCTTCTGCTGCTATCGCGGTAGCACTAGCCACCGCGATAGCAGCTGCCATCCTGCACTGCTGTTGCTTGTGCACTCGCATTGCTGTTGCTGCTGCGCTGCTTCTTATTCACGGCTATCGCCGCACTGGCGCGGCACTGGTCTTGACGCTCCCTCCAGATGGTAGTTTTGCCGTGCTGCTCATTGCTGCCGCTGTTACCGTTGCTTTGGTTGCTGCTATTGTAGCCTGGCTCGCTGCTCACTGCTGCTGCCCTTGCATGGGCCCTCAAGACAGCTGCCTCTCTGTCACAGCCTCCCTCAGTGCGTTGCGGCTTGTACTTGCTTGTGATGCTGCTTTTCCTTTTAGGCGAAGGGCAATACCGTTGGCCTAATGGACGAGTCTATAAGGGGCAGTGGAAGGGAGGATATATGCATGGGCACGGGGAGTTCTCGTGGCCAGACGGGCAGCTGCTGCGTTACGAAGGTGAATATGATAACGGCATGCGTCAGGGAATGGGAGAGCTTTATCTGCGAGACGGGCGTTTTTATGTTGCTCGTTTCGTTGCTAATAAAATGGAAGGAGAAGTTACAGAAATCTCCCCTAGCGGCAACAAACGCGTCGGTATTTGGGAAGGAGGCAAAAATGTCAAGTGGATTAGTGGCCACGAAAAAGTTGACCTTCGTGTGCCAGAAGGACCGGATACTGATGTTTCGGAGTTCCAGACCAGCGTCTTTTCGAACCCTGGCCAGTATCAACAGGGCTTCCAAGTAAGCGTATGCATGCTCTTTCGTGCGGTGCGTGCTAAGGATATATATATATATATATACATATAAAGGAAGTGTCCGCCTGCACCCAATACCGTATAAAGGTAGTGTCTGCCTGCACCCAATATCGTAAGATATAACTCTCAAGAGCTTTACAGGGTGGAGATAGTGTGCATTGTCACGTTCAGCTGTACAGGCCAAGGATGTGTAGACAGTATCGATCCCAGCTCTCGAAGGTAAACGTACTGGCTCTCCCGTCATCTCCATAGTGATGCATACGTATCTGTGTGTACACGTATGTATGCATGTTTACACTCCTGTGTTCAGTTGATAGGCAGATGTTAGAGGTGCTGAATTGTTTGGTGCCTGTATTATTGCTGTCTGCGGAGTTCGTTGGTAGATGCTGCGCGCGTCCCCGATGGCCGTCTTTTACTGGTGCGCCTCAAACAGCACGTACTTCCCGGTGATGCGCGCATTCACATATATATAGTTCTACGTGTGGTGGTTTCGCTTTTTTCCTATCGGATTGACTTCGCCTACGTTTTGTTTTTCCATAAGCTCCTACGTCGTTTGAATTCTCAGAGCGCAAGTTGGGGAAAGTAGCACGTGTACCTGCGCCTGGGAAAGACTTATGTACGTGTCTGAATATAAGTAGCAGTGTGCGTAGGGGCGTAAACGTGGATACGTATCTATGCGCATGTGTGTGCTGCATTCTGCTTCTCCCCTGCTTGCCCACATGTTCGTTCGGTTCTCCTGGGTGCATCCGTTGGTCCGTTCCCTTCCCTTGTGTGTATGCAGTCCGAGCCAAGGAAGCGCGCCGTTATACGTGGAGGCATCTTTAGTGCTGCTGCGCGTAAGGCTGCGCCTTCAGCGACTCCTGAGGACGGACAGGGAGCAGCAGCAGCAGGACAGGAAGGTCCAGAACCAGCGCCAGCAGGGGAAACGTCGGCCCCAGCAGCGGCGGAAGGGGCGTGCAGCGGCAGTGAGAATCAGGAGGCAGGAGCGGCGCCTGGCAATACGAAAGAAGCATCGTAATTGCGGACTGTAGGGCCTACAGTTTCTTCCTGCAGCGTACACAAGAACGACTCGACGGTTTCTGCCAGTTGACCACGTGCAACAATAAAGCCGCCCCCCGCTTTCCGGCGGATTATCACGCAATTCGCGCATTGTGTGCTCACCTCGTGATCTGCAGGTAGTGGTGGCAGGACTGGATGTGAAGAGTGTGCAGTCGTGCACGTGTTCTCCGTTTGCCTTTTCTCGTGCGTCTTTTCCCATTTTTCCTGTTCCTTTTTTAACGTGTTTATATTCGTCTTCGTAGTTCAATAGAGGCTCACGCAGGAAGCCAGTCCGTGCGCTTGCATATACGGCAGCGCAACTTCAAGTGGACAACGAGACAGCTGCTCTACACGGCAGCACAAAACATCATCACTGTGGGACGGACACGTATATGTATGCGTGTCCGTCTCCTGTCGCCGGCTCCTCTCCTTGATTTCCCTAATTTTTTTTTCGATATCTGTTGCAAAAAGGGAGAGAATGCAGCTTTGCCCGCACCCCTCAAGAGGAGCGGCGGCAACACCAGTGTTATCCAGCTCTCAGAAATGGTTGGGTGCATACGACGCAGACACGCCGGGTACACGCAGCTCAGATGACAGAGAATGTTGTGCCCACGCAGCATGCGCCGCGGCAGTTGCTGCGGTGCTGGTGTCGTCGCGAGTATAAGTGCGCATGGAGAGTTTGTGCAGCTGTGGCGTACAAAACGTTTTCCCCCCTCAGAAGGGTTGGGCAAGTGCAGCCCGTGCAGCCCGTTGGCCGTTACGCTGCATGCAGAGGCGCACACGTTTTGTTTTTGAGATGCGCCTCCTCTGTGGTGTCTTTACTTCACGCCGTACGTATCAACAGGTACATATTATCGTCTGCCGCCGTGTCACGTCTATCTGCTTTCGTCTCTTGTGTCCCAGCAGAGATATCTCCTTTTATTTCCACATGATGACAGGGGATGGGTCGTGGTATTAGACACACACATACCCACCCACCCGGCGTATCGGCGTCGTACTCGACCACCTTGTTGGAGACTAAGAATCACTTGTGTATTTTATCGCTCAGCTTACTGAATGCCTACATACATGTGTTGAGACGCACATATACAGGTACCCCGAGAATCACGGACGAGAGAACGGAGGCTGTACACACTAACACGTAAATGTTGACGTGGTTGTACATATATAGACATGCATACGTCCCTACATCTACGAACAAGCGGGCAAAAAAAAATGTGTAAGACAGCAGCGGTGCCAGTGTTCTAGTTTTCCTCGACATCTGCATAGGAAATAGGCATCTGAAGCAACTTTTAAAACCCTGTCCAAGTTGCGCGTACACCGCAGATCTCGCCATCGTTGCGCTCCCTGCATAAAATTTATGCGTGTGCAAACACGTACAGAGACGCGCGCGGGAGGAGGGCTACACCCGCTGATGCGTGTCCGTGTGTCCACACACTCGCAGGCACACGCAGATCCATCACGCGTATAAAGCCGTGGAGTCGTACTAGCTCGCGTAGTATGAACCCACACACACGCAAACATATATATATATATATGTACAGATGTGTACACGTGTGTGAATTCGCGAGTTTTTAGAGACGCACACAGACGCAGAAAGCGGTAACATGTGCCGGCAAATGTCTCTCATGGACTCGGGACTGCGTTATTACTAAGAGAGGAGCACAGGGAGATGCGGCCATACAACTAGCCACTCGGTCGTTCTTTTCTCCACCGCCTCACCGCCTCACCTACGACACGAAGGCTTCGCAAGCAGGTAATGGAGAGAGAGACAGCCGTGTCAGGCGCATGCACGCGAGTGGAAATGCCACGGGAGACAATCTCAGCAATACACTGGGGCGCAGAGCGCAAGTTTTTTCATCTGCGTACGCCCCGAAGGAAGTTTGAAGAACGTGTCCCTCGCGGAGGCGACACTATCTTCCACGTGCACATAAATGTGGGCACCCAGACAGACGTATACGGACACACATATATACATGTATGTATGTGTCCGTATACGTGTCCCTCTCTCTCTTCATATTTGCATATGTCCACAGCAACGCAGGCCCACGTAAAGGGAGAAATTAAAAGATGTGCCCACATATACATGTACATCTACCTTAAGGCCTTAGTGCATGGATACGCGCCTGCCGCATACTTGTACATACACGTATACACGAGCATCCTTTCGACACATGCGCGGACACATACATATATATATATATACACATGTATATACGCGTGTACATATGTGTAATTGGTGTGACGCATTGCTAGACGTTCTGATTAAAAAGGAGTGCGGACCTTCCATATTTTGATAAGTCCATCATCACCTGCAGAAGCGAGAAGAATCTCTCGGCACTGGCCTGCACACAAATGTATATACCCGCATACGTTGAATCCAAGTCGACGGGCGTGTAGGCAGAAGCGGCACACGCGCGTAAGTTCCTCATATTCGCGTGTACACATAGAGGTGTGGGCACACGTCCTCGTATACGAGTATGGTACACACGCAGCAGGCCAACGGGGAAAATCAAGAGGCAGGAGAGGACCGCGAGAAACGCAGAAGAGGAAGCAGCACCAGCAGCACACACGACGGCGCCGCAGGCGAAAGCAGCGAAGGCGACGAGAAGGAGAGGAGGAGGAAGGAACGGGAAGGAAGGAGATGATGGACTCATCAAAATATGGAAGATCCGCACTCCTTTTTAATCAAAAAGTCTAGCAATGCTGCGGCAACAGCAACATCCGCGACAGCGGCGAAGCAGGACGGCGGACAAACACAGCGGAGAAAAAAATTAGAGAAGACGAATTTCAGCGACGACGGAAGAAAGGAACAAACGCAGGGACGGCACTCCTGCAGCCCGAGTAGGCACAGTCATTCTTATATATGCGAGTCTTCACATGCAGCAGCTGATCTCCACGCAACTCGTACACACCACTGAAGGATGTGCATGCGCTACGGATACCCTACGTACTGGACGCAGGACAAAGGAGTGGCTGCTTTCTTTGCATGCTTATGGTTGTATCTATACATACACATATAAATATAAGTATGCGTGTACACATATTTGTGTACGGCTTAAGCGTATATAAGGAAAGCAGTGTATAGATTCACTTGCGTAAGAATACGTACAAAGGCATGCATTTACGCAGAAAGAAAAAAGCACCGTACCCTCCCTTGCCCATGCGTGCCTACATGTGCACACACTCACACATGCGTCAAATACACAAGCAGCCTGTAACACATACGCCTACGTATTTGCTAGGTACTCTCCATATGTCTATAGAGGTGGAGGAGGTTCTACGTGTGTGTAGGTAGGAGACCACAAGCACTTCTCCAGCACAGACATCCGCATCTGCTCATACACAAGTACACGTCAATACAGCGCACGTCGTGAGGAGGTGCACACACACGCACCCAACAACACATATCTACTGCTGCTGATGCTGCTGGTGCTGTTGCTGCTGGTGCTGATGCTGCTGCTGGTGCTGATGCTGCTGCTGGTGCTGATGCTGCTGCAGGTGCTGATGCTGCTGTCGGTGCTGATGCTGCTGCCGGTGCTGATGCTGCTGCTTTTCGCTTCGGCCTTGCTGCTGCCGTTGGTGTCTAGACTGCTGCTGCAGAGGTGGCAGCGACGGTCCTGCAGCAACTGCAAGTGTCTCTTCTCCCGGGCTACCGCGCAGCTGGTGTTGTTGTGCGAGCGCGCAGGCACCAGGACTTACTGCAAGATGGAGCGGAAGATGTGCGAGGAAGAAATCCCGGATTCCACACCGCACAGTTGATGTCGCTACAGTGCGCATCCGCCTGCAACGTTAGCGGCCCCACACACACGTCACCTGTCTACATATCCGTAGTGGAGCCGCGCTTCTTTTTTTCTCTCATACACGCGTGTGCACATACACACATATACAAAGACCCATATACGTGTATGCCACCTTGATGCAGATATACATATAAATACACATGCACGTGTGTGCCGTCTTAATGTACACATATATATATATATATATATATATACAAATACATACACGTGTATGCCCTCTCAATGTACACACAGATATATACATATATTTATATACACGTGTATATACAAGTACACATACGTGTACGCCAACATACTTAGAGAGACGTGTGCTGCTTGCATTTTCCTGTGTATATACGTATGTGTACGCACACAGATGTACGTGGATAGTGACAGACATTTGTAACTGCTGCATAGAAGTAGGCAGGAGCCAGTTGACAAGGACTTATGAGCAGACGAATGGGCAGGAGGACTCGACGGGAGGATCAGCCGCCAGGCAAGTCGCCGTCCGAGAGAGAGACAGACATTATGATCAAAAAGTGCGAGTGAATCAGTAGGCAGCAGACACGAAGAACTAGGCGGAGGGTAACACAGAGGCACTTCTTCTTCCTTCTTCCCGGGTATACGTATACAAGAAACGGTGTGCGAAGAAGGTACCGGCCCACACGGGTGCCCACTTGTGTATACACACACACCTATATATATTCGAGCATGTGTGAAGATGTGGACAAGCGAAAAATGTGGGAGAGGAGGAGAACACGTGGACAGGTGCACGCAGATGACGTGCAGAGGGAGGTGAGCCAAGAACTCCCTAGCCAGCAGGAAAGCCAGGCGCGACACACGAAACATACAGCAGAGAGGCCGGTGGCGGGTAGACAGATAGGTGGGTGTGGAGATAACACCCACAGCTACACACACACATGTATAGAGAGAACTGAACGGGCGTATTTAATCGAAGAAAAAGAGAGGGACACACCGGGCCAGTCACGCACATATACCTACACACCGAGAAGGCAAGGCAGGAAAGGAAAGTGTCGACGGAGACAGCAGGTAGGTGGAAAATACAGGTGGAGACAAACGTAGAGACCGAGACAAAGAGTTGGCAGAGCTGCGGCAGTGTGGCGGGGTAAAGACATCCCCAGCGTATGAAGCGACCAAAAGCAGGCCGAGGACCCACCGGGAGGTGAGGATGAATCGCAGAGAAATGAGCACAAAGAGAGCGACCGAGGCCACAGACGCACGGCAGGGTGAGGGGAATGGCAGCGAAATGAGCAAAAACAGACACAGAGATACCCAGTGAGTTCACGGCAGCTGCTTGTTGCCTGTGGATGACAAAAACAGCGGCAGACGGGTGTCCACGGAGAGCAGGAATAGGCGAAGGACACACGAACTCGGGTTCGTGGGAGGGGACAGACAGTCGAGCGAGACAGCGCGATAGCGGCAGAGACACGGAGGTCGGCAGAAAGGGACATTCTCGCGGCAAGGGGGAGTGGCACGGGCACCGCCCTGCAGCAATCAAGAAGAGTCAGAAGGGCCAGTAGACACGGCAGTTTCTACCAGACATCCGTCTGCAGCTTCGTGTGGGGTGCGCGTTCAAGCCAAGCGTTCTTGGCTGTCAGTTGGACCCGGGGGAACGCCCCTGTGTCTGTCTCTCGCTTGTAGGACGAAGCAAGGGAAGACGCAGAACCTGCTGCGCACGCGTCCGTGCGTCGACGCGGTGAGCAGGAAGTGGCAGGAGAGAAACGAGTCTTCTTCTCTGACAGTCCCTTGTCTGCTGTTATATATCGCACACGCAGGACTGGGTGTAGGCCGATGGAGAGGAAAAGTAACAAGAGACACGCGCGTGCAGCCTTCTTCCCCATAAACATATACAACATATACACGCCCCTCACGTCTACTGAAATTCACGGACGCACGGCGGCGCATGTACTCCTTCCGAGGCTGCGTGCATCTATTATAGATATTGATGCCCGAAACTGCGTACATATATGTACACAGAGAGACATAGATATATATGAAGACAAGAATCTCACGTAGACGTGCATATATATATATGAATACGGTAATCGCGTTACCCAGTCGGGCAGCACATATATACATATATACATATATGGTGACCGGAATACACAGTTGGTGAGCAACTACATACATACTTGTATATATGTATATGTATTCCAGATATCTAGACAGAGAGCAGCTACATGCGCGCCTATAGAAATGTGTACGTACATGCCATCGCAGATATATGTATATATATAGCATCGGCAAGTCTACACACATACACATATACACATGTCTACACATATAAGTAGATATGTACACAAGTCACACATGTACGGAGACAGCATGTGTACAGAGAAGTCGGCAGAGCATGGCGTTGTGTGCGGCCCGCGCAGTTTCCCGGAGGATCTGCACGCGGCGGCAGCGGAGAGTATTCGTACTCTGCGCACGCTTTTGCTGCAGGGGCTGCGGCTCCTGCTGCTGCGCTGCCTTGGGCAGGACGGCAGGTGCCCCCCAGCTGCGGCGTTGTTCGCAAAAACGCGTTCCTCCTACGACTCTCGCTACTTCCACAGACCTGCCTGCTGCGAACTGACAGCCTTCCGCCCCTCCCGTCTTCCCCTCCCTCAGCCCGTAGGACCGCACGACGCCGCTGCGGGAGATGCAAACACGTGGGCAGTGGCATTTTTACCCGAATACATTTAAGTCCCCAGTCGTCGCTTCCTTGTTCAACAGCAAAAAAGCGCAGGGCGTTGTCGCCGCATGCCTACGGAAAAAGGGGAGCAGCAGCACGTGGGAGAGAGCTGCAGCACGTCGCCAACTGACGCACTTCCATACATGCGTATCTACCTACACTCCCCTATAAATGTCTGTTCATTAAATCTAGACGTCGGGAAACATACACTTACACCTATTTTTATATAGAAATACACACACATACATATGTGCACGTTCGTATATCTGTACGTCTGAAGGTATACACATACATACACATAAACACGTACGCATGCGTATACGCACGTTCGTATATCTGTACGTCAAGAAATATATATCTACATATATATGGATAGATAGATAAGAAAACAGACATGCCTACGTGCACGTCCGTACATCTGTACGTCAAGGAATGCATCTATATGTATGTGGATGGATAGATAAAACCACATACGTGCATATGTGCACGTCCATATATCTGTACGTCAAGAAATATATATTTATATATGTATGCGCGCAAAGACATATACGTCCATATATTTGTACGTCGGGGAAGATATAGACACACACACACACACACCCACAGACACAGAAGATTCGAGGGAGAGAAATGAACTTCTCCTATCAAAAGCGTGAAGTGTATTCTACGTCATTTCGCAGGAACAGAGGCCTGCCGCTCGGAGACGTGTGCAGGCTCTGCACAGACGCAGAAGACAAGTGCTCATGAGGCGACTCGCTGTGCAGGTCTTCACGTGGCTTGTTGCGGAAGGAAGCGAGAGACGCACGAAGGCTCTCCCCCCCCGTCGAAGTCGGCTGCAATTTCTCTGAGTCTCCTCCGCCCCGTGTCCGGACAGAACGGAACGGAACGTTTATCTAGAAGCGAGATAAACATCTCCATCTGTTTTTGACGCACTTCCCGCTGCTTCTCCCTCCTCTCCACGAGCGAACTTCTTCACTCCTTCACCTCGCTCTCCGCCTATTAAAATGTACGCACTATCATAATACACATGTACCTGGATGTACACATATACATATATATATATATATCTCACACATATGTATATATATGTGACGAGGTCCTCTACACAGAGATAGGCGCAAGGAGATGGACATGTGTAATATTCTGCAGAGGGGACGCAGGCGGAGGGAAGAGCGGAGAGCGCAAAACGCCGGTGTCTGTGAGAGGCAGACAGGCGTTCCGACGGACGCCCCTCCCTCTTGCTCTGTGTGTGTCTGTGTCTCTGTTTTTCTCCGTCCGCCTCGACGCAGATCCACCGGCTCCTACAGACTCTCACCTCCGTACATACGCCAACTTACTTACACATATATATATGTGTGTGCCGGTGTATACGTGTGGAGACTGCGCGCCAAAGATATATCGGTTCTGGCACCAGTGCGAACGCGAGAGACGTCCACAGCTGTCCGCAGACACACAGAGAAAAAGAACATCGGAAGAAGAAGAAGAAGGAGGTATCTGGACGTCAAGGAGAGGCTCCTGCTCTCACACAGAGGTGAACGTAATAATCTCACAGTAACGACCAGGTTACGCTGCTGCTGCCAGTCCACGTAGTAGATGGGTCGGGTATGCGACGCAGTTGGGAAGAAGAAATGAGGCTTCCACCGACTGACACACTGCCGCCTGCGCTCCTCCTCATCTGCCGCTGCCGCCTTCTCAGCTTCCTCTTTCTGCTGCTCCTCTAGTTTGTCGGCTGCGCTTTGTCCTGAATCCCGTTGCTCTGCTGCTGGCGGTGGCGCCTGCTGCTCTCGGCCGGCCGCTGTCTGTCGCGGCTCCTCTTCCGCTGCTGCTGCAGCGCGGCGTTCATTCTCCCCTGCTCGAGAGCTGACGCCCGTCTGAGTCGGAAGTGTGTCGCGTTCTTGGCTACTGCTGCTGCTGTTGCTGTTCCTGGTGTCATCCCCAGGGTCACCTTCGCCAGTGCTGCCGCTCCTGCTGCAGTCGCTACTGTTGCTGCTGCTGCCACTCGCGTCCTGGCTGCTGCTGGTGCTCGTGTTGGTGCAGCTCTCCTTCGAGTTCACGCTGCTGCCGCTCACGGTGACGCTGCTGCTGCTGCTGACGCTGCTGCTGCAGTCCTCCAGAGACGCGAGTAGCGAACGTGTGCCGACGGGCTGAAGCGCAGCAGCAAAAATCGGTGTTATAAACCACGGAGGTATCTTGCATGCGCTTTGTCTTCTCCACGCAGCCTGCGCCACGTCTGCTGCCGCTTCTTCTCCTGGTAGCCCAGCAGCTTCTTCTCCTCCTGACACCACTCTCGTCGCTTCGCCTACCGCCGTCGCTCCTGCAGGCGGACCTCCTGCTGCGGCTGCTGCTGTGGCTGTCCCTGCTGCTTCTCTCTCTCCTGCAGCTGCTGACGGCGGCGGGAGGGGCGCGGTCTTCGGCGCTGTATCTCTCACACTTAACGTTCCTCCCGCCAAAACCAATGTGGCGTCTTCTCCTCCTGTTGCAGCTTCATTTTCTCTTGCTGCTGCTGTTGCTGCTGCTTCTGCTGCCGCTTCTGCTGCCGCTTCTCCTGCTGCGGCAGTCTGCCCTGCATCTGCAGCAGCTGACGCGGGTAGCGTCGGAGCAGCACTCGCAGCAAGGACGCCGGGCTGCTCCTGAACTTCCTTGCCACCAAGTCTCGACGCTTCTACTAAGCCTGGAACGAGACACCACAAACACGCCCGGACGCACGCATGCATGCCAAAGAAAAGCACCAAGAAATTTCCAAGTTGTACCTGAAAATATATACATATATATATGTGCTGGTGACTCCGAGGAGACAGACAGACAGCCACAGACGCTTGGACGCGTCAATATATTATATATACACACATAGCTGTGAAAAAAGACAGACACACATGTAGAAGCGTGTGGGAAAGTTACGGAGAAGATTTACAACTACAGACAAGGACGTCAGATGCAAATATGCAAGTGTAGCAGTCGGGTGCAAGACCACGAGATGAGAGAATCGCAGGGGGGGACATACGACCTCGAGAGCAGCAGCTTAACTTCCCCTCCTTTGCTCGCTTCTTCAACGGTTCCCCTCCGAATTTTTCTCTTCCTCGATCTCTTTCTCCGTCTCCCTCTCCGCATGACACACTTAGGGTCCCTTATATTATTCGCTATATACACGTATGGTATTCGTAAAAGGTCTTCTGTATCTACATAAAAGGTCCTCACACACCTGACTGCTGCGCATATATACATCTCTCTCTATCTCTACATATATATATATATATATATATATTTGTCAGGTTTCCCCGGTTGTGCAGAAGACGTGAATGTTCTTTTGTTTGCTGCTGCACTTCTTACAGGTCCATATTTTAATGCTGCGGTCATCCGAGCAGGAGACCAGACGGCTGCCTAGACGGTCGAAGGCAACGCACCAGACCGTCGACTGGTGCGCCCGAACAACTTGCAGCAGGCCCCTGCAGCCCACCAGCAGCACAAAAGGCAAAAAAACAACGCGATCGCCCGTCCACCCACTTCAAGCGTAGATACTGCAGTCTGTCACACAGCGACCTAAGGTGTGATCCTTTACACTACTTTAAGCTGAGCTTAGACATGCTAGTGTGGACAACAGAAATTGACGCGTCCACGTTACATGCGGAGACCGAAGACAAAAGAAAGGGGAAATCGTCTAAGGGCGAAGAGGCACACATATGGATACATGTATTTGCAGAACTACAGATATACACACAAGAAGGAAAGCGAGACAGAGAGAGAGGAAGGGACAGAAAGCTCTCCGCACCGGCATAAGGATGTGCCGAACGTATTTGGATACCTACATATATATGTGCACATACGGATGCACACGAATACATATATCTATACACATATATATATACATAGATAGATAGATAGGCACACGTGTGTCTTTAGGTGTACGCTTGTCTACCAGAAGACATGGCATAACCTAATAGGATACCTATACATATATGTATATATATATGTGTACATACACATGCACAGGAATACATATATATACATATCTATATATATGTACTTTTTGTGTATATTTGCTTTTAAGAAGACACGGCATATGCAGCAGATGGAATGCGGGACGATGACAGGGTCGATCTGTAAAGCTGGTGTACATACACCGGGTGCTCAGAGCCCCTGCAGCCGGGCCCCGCGCGACTCGAAAGAAGGAGGATGGAAACGAAGAATAACAGAGAAGGAAGCAAAAGCTCGGCGACTGACGAGGAGAGAAAGGAGAACACGAGAAAGGAGCTCTGTAGAATGACGAGCTGCTCATATGGTGCAGGAACTCACCACTCGCCGTCGTCTTCCTGCAGCAAACCCCACACCCGGAACGTATCGTCGTAGGAGGCCGAGACGCACACGTCTTGCGACGGGTGCCAGCGCACGGCTTTCACGTCTACGCAGGACAGCAACAACAGCAACAAAGAAAACATCAATAACAGCAACGCCTCCACCAGCAGCATCAGCAACAGCAGCATCGGCAGCAGCAGCCACAGCAGCAGCAGCGGCATCAGCAAGAGCAGGAGCAACAACAGCAGCAGCAGCAACAGCAGCAGCAACAGTAGCAGGAGCAACAGGAGCCGCAGCAACAGCAGCAGCCTCAGCAGCAGTGACAGCGGTAGTAATAGCAAGAGGAGTGGCAGCAGGTGTGGCCCACCAATAACCGCACTAGCAGTGGGAGCCGCAGTAGTGACAGGCACGGTAGAGGGACCGGCAGCAGAGTAGCAGCGCAGCAGCAACGACAGCAGCAAGCATTATCACCACCGTAATATTAGTAGCGCCGTAGATGACTAGCGGTAGTCACAACGGCGGCAGTAGCAACAGCAGCCACAGCGCCGAGGGCAGCAGCAGCAACAGGAGCAGCACTGGCAACAGGGACACTACGCACACGTAGAAAACACGCAGCAGCAGTAGCGGCAAAGCAGAGCTGGCGAAGTGGCAGCAACACCACACAGGAGGAGAGCGAAAGAAGTAGCAGCAACACTGGCTGCAGCGCCCCACGGACCCCAGTATGCCAGAGGAGGCAGGGGCAACAGCAGCAGACAAATTGCAGCGGCAACAGAGAAGGTTACACCTCCCCCTGACACTCGCACACGGCCGTCTCTGCGGAGCGTGTGTATACACAGCAGCAACGTGCAACCGACAGCAAATTTTTCTCACCTTGTGTGTGACCCTGGAGAACAGCTGCAACGTAGAAATCTTCGTCCGCATCCTCTCGCGCTCCGCGCGCGTCAGCGGGGCCTGCCGGAAAACTAGCCCTTGCTTTCCCTTCTTCCTCCTCGTCTTCGCCGGAGTCGCTGTCCTGCTCCCGCGCGGTCTGCTGCTGCTGCGTGCGTAACTTCCCTGGCGTCCACTGGCTCCCGACGGGCGGCAGCTCCAGCTCTTCTTCTGCTCTCTCAAAAATCCACACACTTTTGTCCCTGCTGCAGGAGGCCAAATATTTGCCTGATCGACTCCAAGCTACGCACTTCACCTGTAACAACAGTCCAGACAGTTCGGGTGTACAGACACTTCATTCAACTGCAGTGCACAGATACCGCAAACTGACCACGCGAAGAATGCGCTCCAGTCTTCCTTCTTACCCCCTCTCCATACCTTCCTACTCTCCACACAAGCCACGGCTTTCCACGATGGACGTACACACCCACCGCTACACAGTACAGCTACCGCAGACACAACTCAGGTGTACAGACACTACCAGACGTCGTCCTGCGCAACCGCACCTACGTGTGCACGCGTTTATTTACATTTGCCTGACCGACGTCATCTTCCTGTCACAGTACAGCACGAAAAATCAAAGAAAGGAAAATTGATCTATGCCGCAGCTTGAGCAGGTGTGTACACGACGCGAAGAGCTCTCTGACCGCAGCCGTAGGACGCCGGAACTACAGCTGCTCCTGCTGCTTGACCGCCCCAACAGCGGCAGCGTGAGCTGCAGACAGCTCCCACCAGCAGCCGGTACGTAGTGGACCATCAGTTGCTCATCAGCTGCTCATCAGCGCAGCAGCCCGACAGGTGCAGATAGTCGTTTTCGACTGTTGACAGTATAACTGCTCTACCGTGATGAGAAAAGCTCCGTCCTGTAGCAGCAGCACGCGTGGAACACATCCGTTTGACTACGTCTGCTTATTGCTGTGCGCAGCAGTCCAGCCGATCGCGCGTTACTTCTCTATTTAGCGACTTTCTCATGCTGCTTTACTACCTGCTGTTGTCCCCGCTGCTGAGTCACTTGCTGCGGCCCCCCCATCTGCAGTTGTTGCTGCACCATCCCTGCTGTTGCTGCTACGCCGCTGCCTTCTCCTGCTAGTGCACGGGCTGCTGCTCTTGCCAGTCAGTCCGCTGCTGCTGCTGCCAAGCAGTCTGCTGCTGCCGTTGCTGGCGTTCTGTCTGCTGCTGCTACCGCAGCAAGCGTTTCCACTGCTGCTGGTGTTGCTGCTCTCTCTCTCTTCCTGCTTCTCCTCTTTTTGCCGCAGCAGCAGCAGGGTCCGGCGCACCTCGTGCTCATGGCCTTCAAGTACTTGCATGCGCCTCACAACAACAAGACCGACGCCGCAGCTTGCTCCTGCGTCCCCCTCTCCGCCTCCACGACAAGAATGACCACCACCACCACCCTCAGTCCCACCATCACCACAGTCACCGCCACTTCCAACTCCACCATCCCAACCACTGGCACCGCCGTGTGTATATCCACCAACCCCCTCCTTCCCGATCGACGTCTCGTCCTTGTTGGTCGCGGGTGCTGTGGGTCCCACTGCACGCCACGAAGAGCCGCACGCGCCTCCTGCTGCTCGTTCTACTACTGCTCCTGCTGGTCCTGCTCCTTCTCCTGCTGGTCCTACTCCTGAAGCTGCTGCTGTCACTGCTGCTGCTGCTGACGAAGCAGCAGCTGACGAAGAACTGTGGAAGCGACGGGGGGAGACGTGCCACAGAGAAACCGTCGCATCAAAAGAAGCGGCAGCCACCACCGCGCCGTCCGGTGACCAGCAGACACAGCGGAGGGTCCGCGTGTGTGTTGCTGTCGTGTCCACAACCCTCTGCGCCAAAAATGCCAAGACAGAGAAACGCTTCTTCATCTTCCTCTGTTCTCTCTTCCGTCACTCTCTAAACTTTCTCTTCTGCTGACTCTGCCCTTTTTCTTTCTCTCCATCTCTATCTCTTTTTGTCTACCACCGCAACCGTCCTCGACCTGCTCACCAGACACGTTCGACCCCTTCCGTGACACCCAACGTCAACGGAGAGCGGGCACAAACATTAGCTACGCACACGCAGACCTACACACGTGTGCGAACAACAAAATTCAGATCTCTTTATACTGATACATACATATATATATACATATGCGTATATATTAGAACGACAGGTTTTCAACTCAACGTCGTATATAGTAATTTCTCAGATGCACGTATATATATATACACAAAATCGCATATATATATATATATACACAAACAATAGTGTGAATTTACATCCACGTATAGATCGATCTAATCCAATGTTCACATATATATATATATACATATATTAACGTCTCAGAGAAACACATACATATATATACACTCAGAATTTCAACGTAACGTCGTTTATACTAACTTCTATATATATGTACATATATATAGTAGTACTTAGCACACGTATATATACATATATATTCTAGCGTGAATTAGCTTACACCTTCATAGTTTCAACTGAATGTGGTATATATATACTTTTCAAATAAAAATACGTATATACATATATATATATATATGCATATATATATATATATTACATATATATATTACATATATATATACATATATATATACATATATATATATATATATTACATATATATATATTACGTATCTATATATATATTACATATATATATATATATCACATATATATATATGTACATCAGTGTGAACTAACGTACACTTTCATTTTTCGATTGAAGGTCCGCTGGCGTATATTAATTCCTCATAGATATATATCAGTATGAACTGATGTCTATCTTCAGAGTTTCCACTGAAAGTCTACTAGTCTATATATGTTAGATTGAACATTCAGATATTCAACTGAAGTAGAGAGGTCAAATAGAGAATTCAAATTTTGAACTGAAGGTCTACAGAAATATCTAATAAATTACACCTTCACAGTTCCAGCTGAATTTATACGAATATACACGAACTTAAACACAAAAAAGTGTTTAAATGGGTGTCGACTGATACTTTCAGTTTGGCACACATGTATATATATATATATATAAAGACCGTGTACAGAGTCTGTGTCCCTGTAGAAGTGTGGCGTATGGCGATGTATGCGGGGTGCGTAGGAGCCGTCCATCAGACCTCGCGCTGTGAGGTGCTGCTGCTGCGTTTCACACGGACGAGCCAAACACGCATACATTCTTGTATATATATATATATATATATATATATAGTAGACG
>KL647307.1:556840-574581 GCA_000727475.1 Sarcocystis neurona
ATATATATATATATATATATATATATATAGGGACACACGAACCCACACATAGAGATGGACATAAATATTCTTTTCCGGCGCACGAGTGTGTATGTATATATCTACACACAAACCTATGGTAGCACGTTGAAAGAAACGTATGTAAGCCTCATACAAACATACACGTACGCAGATCATACAAACTCATGTAGTCCTAGATCTATCTTCACTCAGACACAGATATACACATTTTCTTACCAAACGTGGAAAGATTGATATATATGTACACGTGTGCGAGTAAGAATCTCTCTCTAAACATATATATATATATATATATCAACTGCACATGTGTATACTGCATACATATGCATCTCTCTCTTCACATATATATAGCAGATGAATTTATATGACAGTCTGCCTTGGGGTGCGCAGCATCGCGTTTGCAGAGCGTGCTTCCCGTACATACTGTGCTTCTCCTTCTTCAACTCTCCGCGTCGCTTTCCTGCAGGATACCTCTCTCCGCTGTCCACCGCGTCCAGCCCACTTTTGCGTCCATTTCTTTTGACGCGTCTCCCTTCAATTATAATCCCCGTCTCGACTGTGTTAACCCTAGCTCTCCACGAATGCACCCAACATATCCGTCTACCTCTTTCTCCACACATGTACACAAATACATATATATATATATAGATATAGATATGTCACAGGTATGTCTCGTGTATATGTGTATGTACACGCATGTGAGTGAAGTAGATTGGATGGTAGTCCGTTCAAATTACAGCTGTTGTGTAAGCATTTCGTCTGCTTCGTTCACAGCTTCACAGGCGTGTCTCCCTGTACGACGCTCTCTATGTGTGACACAAAAGCTATCACGTCCTCCTTGTCTTGCGCGTCCTCGCGGTGTACGTACACCTCTTTTCTTCACAGCTCACACCACACTCCCTGTCCAGCACCCCACCTACATCCCCATCACTTCCTCCGCCGATATCTAGCCATCGCCCTCTTTGTCTCTACCGTCCTTGCACGTCTAGTCGTCTTGCTATCGGACCCACCCCTGAAAACTGTATACGCGTCCATTGCTTTTCCTATCTGCCGGCCATTTTCCCTGCCACCGACTCACTTTCCCGCTCTTCGCTTATCTTCCTCCCTCCTTGACGCCTATCGATTCACCAGGCTCTTTTCCCCTTCTCCTTCTTCTCGCACTAATCTCTCTGCAGGAAAGTGGGTCTTCTCGATGTCCACCGTCCCTGGACATCACAGTTTGCACACCGCTCTCTGCAGTTGCTCGCTAAACGCACGTTTTACGTCTGCCCGTTAAAACCGGTTTTCCTACAAGGCCCACGTAGTCTACAGGTACGCATGCAACCACATGTATGTGTCTGTTCACCGATGTGCCTGTATGTTTGTTAGGCCTCGTGTAACTCTACCTCATCTCTCGGGCCATCCGGTGAACACCGCCTGAACGCTTCTCCGTCTGCGTCCATCTCTTTTCATTCTGCCTGTCTACGTCTGCTGGTGCAAAACTCCTCTTCTGCTGTGGGGCCGACACTACCTGCACGTCGTCTGCTGCAACTGCTGCGCTGCTGGAATCCGACGTTGCGGATGCAGCAGCTTCTTTACACCCACAGGCCGCCTTGCAAGCAGCAGCAGAACGTTACTTACCACCAGCTGCCACACCTGCTGCTTGGTGGTGCTGCGTTTCACACGCCGTCGTAGAAGAGCAGCAGCAGATGCTTTAGGAGTTCCCCTCTTCCCCTCCCTCCCCACCTGCTGCTGCTGCTGCCGGCACTCCTGGTTGTCAAGAAGAGACGCAGCAGAACCCCACAAGCAGATTCGCCGATCCGATCCGCAAGACGCCAGCAGCAAACCATCAGGCCGCCAGGCTGCGCTCCATACACACCCTGTATGCCCCTGGAGAGAAGCCACACGTTTCACACGCCAGCTCTTGCTGCTGTTGCTGCTTGTTGCGCCTTCCTCGCCTCTTCGCTGTTCATCTGGCGATGAAGCAGCACCTCCATCAAAGGAAGACCGAGAGTTAAAACACATTTCTGTGTCCCCTCTGCTGCTGCTGCTATTCAAAGCCTTTGCGCTGCTTTTGCCTGCGCTGCTGCTGCTGAAAGCGCACCTCTTGTCCCTGTTGGCGGCCGCGTCACCGTCTACGCCTCCGCTGCATGCCCTGCTGCTCGAAGCGCCCCTTCGCGCTACACTGCTGTGTAGCGCCCGCCTTCTGCGGCGTGGACGCTTGTTCGGTTAGCGTCAGCCCTGTTGTTGCTGCCTTCAATCGTGCGGGACAAGGTGCTGGATTTGCTGTCCAACGTGTTGCTGCTCCAAGTGCTCGGGTGGGTGTTTCTGAGGCTACTACTGTGTCCTTCTTCGAGGTCGATGTGATAACTCGTGCAGTCCTTCACCTGAGAAGTTTCGTTGCCGTCTTCTTCAGCTGACACGGCTGTTGAAGCTACTCCAGCTACAACAATTAAACCTGTTGTTGCTACCGCGACATACGCTGCTGCTTGTGGTGGCGCTCCTCCTACTGCTGCCGCTATCCACGTTGCCGCTGCTTTCGCTGGTGCTATCGCAGTCAGTACGAGTCGCCGCGATGCTGTCGTTGCTCAGGGTGCTGTTGCCACAGCTGCTGCTGCTACGACTGTCGCTACTGCTGCGGGTTGAGCCACTGCCGTTACGAGCGCCACTGGCTTAGCTGCTGTCCGAAGTGGCGCTGCTAGCACAACTATTAACAGCGCTGCTGGTGCTCTCTTTCCACAGGCTGCTGCTGCTTGCGGCACTCCTATCGCTGGCGGGGTTCGTTAGGTATGCCCTAGCGCCTTCAGCCTGTGGAGGAGAAACGTCACTTCCACGACAGTAAAAGCCCAGCGGCTCCTGCTGGGAACTAACCACTGCAAAATGATAGAACGAAGATGTACTCTTGTTTTTCGTCTTTTCGAGATCTGTAGAGTGATAGTCGTTGCCAGACAAATGGTGAATCCAGCTGCGTCCAGAAGTTCTTTCTGCTCTATAAATTGTCATCTCCGCTCTCGAAGGCGTCGAATCCGCTGCTGGCGTCGATGCAGGAGTAGTCCTCAACGTCAGAGCCATCGCCCTAAACAATACACCTACACCCGTTTAGACTGCAAATACGCTGCGTACTCGCAGAAGTAAGCGGGAGCAGGAAAATATCTGTATCAGGATACCACCACCGGGAGGAGTCTACGTATACAAAGATGTATGTCCTTGTAGATGCTTATATACTTACACGCAGTGACCCCCGCACACCCACATATACGCATATGCACATATGCATAGACTACTATTACGGTAGCAGTCTACGTATGCGGAGGTGCTCGCGTCCGTAGAGGTTTATGTGCTTACACGGGATCGCATCCACACATGCACATGTATGCGTGTGCACAGACATACTGACACGTAGACCGACGTACCACGTTGCCTGGGTAGGCACGTATACGTCCGTGCATGCCCACGTCAGTAGCATACACATACAGCGACAGGAGGTGACACACAGGGGGCACTACACATATATATATATATATATATAGAGAGAGAGAGAGAGAGAGAGATATAGGTATATAGGTCCATGCGCATGTACATAGTGATCTGCGTACACGGAAGATAAGAGAGCCCTTAGTAAAAGCCTCAGACCTCGTACCCAACTTTTCGCACGTATTACTCTGCGCAATCAGGTGTTTGGTGGGGGTTCTGCCTTGTGCGTCAATGTCGCCCCGTTAGAAGCGGACGCAATGCTGCAGTTCAGCGTACACGGATCAAGAGACCAACGTGAGGAAAGGGATTGGTAGCGACGCTTTAAGATCGGCAAGTGGATGCGCCTTTCTGCCCAAATTCATAGATACGTACGCGTGTGATTGACCTGCAGATTTTGTGGCCACACATTTGTTATTTCTTTCCAATGGCGCAGACGCGGAAAATGAATCGTACCGGTGACAAACTCCAGCACTGCCATGCTAGGACAGAAATGCAGCAGTTTCTCGAGGCCGTACGCGGATGAAAGACTAAACACACTACATTGTACTGCTGGTAGGGCGGTAAGGAATAAAATTTCCCCTTGAGACAGCAGAAAAAATATATAGACAGAAACAGTCCATACCAGTGAAGAACCTACTCTTCGTCAGTCAACACTACAACAGCTGCTGGACTACAACACTATGTCGTCAGCGTAGTTTCATCCACGTCGTTTCGTATATTCAACACATGCGAAGTGCTACATTCCTCTGCGTCATGAGGGCAGCGGGTGGGTAGAAACGCTGCAGAATCTACGGACGTACATGCGTACTATATATATCACCTGCATAATCGAAAGACGAGCGGGAATAAAAGTGCCGTTTCCGTTGCTGACGTATCTACACCAGGATCACCAAAGTAGTCCCCTCTGCCGGTTATTTATTTCTACTACACATCGACGACAACCTATTCTTTTTGCACAGTCATATGTACAGCAAGGTCTATTCTTAGTCACCACGAGATAAGCTCCCGTGTGTCGGACATTTTTTAGAAAGAGCACTGTGGCCCGAAAACACGAAATACCGAAAGTCACTATTTGACAGTACGAGCGTAGAACGGGGGACTGTCACGCATGCTCACCACAGGCGCATGCAAGAACTGTATGCTACACGCCGTGAATCGCTGGGTAGTTACGAGTAAGTACGTGAATGTTGCCAAGGACAACGAAGAAGTGGTGAAAGGGGGGGAAAATATAGAGATTCAGTCTATGTGATACGCAGGAAGAGATGTTGCTTAACTACACTAGAATGATCAGCATCTCTGGGACTGCATCGTTGACGCGCGTGCGTACACCCTTCTGCGTTGACGGTGCCGGGAGGAGTGGAGGGATAGATGTAAGCCTTCTGCCGGCAACAGGCCTTCGCTGTGGCGGCCCCCATAGAGAACTGCTCAATTCGCGAATACTGTGCAAGAAGGCGGTTCAGCCAGTGCAATTCAAGGCATAGTACTGAATGACAATGTGAAGGGCTGAGTGTATCGATTGAGCAAGTGCTTGTGTTACGCACATAAGCAAAACACTGCTGCTCACGTAATGCAAGACAGTGCGAAGAATTACGTACCCGGGTCCCAACACTCGTAGGGAAGACACTCGGGTGAGGGTGTCACGGACGAAAGAAGAAGTTTGTATTTTGTCTCAGTTCGTCCCTAGAATGAGACGCTGGACTCCTCACCTGCACTACAGTGGTAAACGAGGACCAGTAAGCTTCTTAACGAGAAATACGCGGGCTTGCTGACATAGCAGAACTAGTGTGAACTGCTCGACACATCATCTGAAAAGTACAACCGAATATTGTACCTGTTGAAAGAAGTCTTGGCAGGCCTTCAGAAGATCTTTTGATAAAATGAAGGATGCACTCAGAAGAAGTCGTCCTGCCTATCCGGTGGAACGTCAGAAGCAGCATTTCTTTTATAGGCGCGCTGTAGCTATCTGACGGATAGCTCACTACCATCGTAGCTCTTTTTGCGGGCGTCAACAAACAGCCGGTGGCACTTCACATTGGAAGTAGTAGAATAATAATTACGTGCGGCCGATTAGAGGTCACAGACACCTCTGGAAACATCATCAAAACAAGTCCGGGAAACTAATTTTCTTCAGGACTCAGCTGACGAAGACGCATACAAGACGGCACCGCGAAGCGTTGCCGGGGGATTTTGGTAACGTATGCAAACAATCTAATGGGAGATTTTTAAAACAAAGCTTTGGTGTCTCAGCACGACAATAATAAATGCAGGCTAATCATGTTACGTAGTGTATCTCGGGGTGTACGTCCACCCCACTCTTAGTATGCCTCCCGGCAGGCTTCCTGGTACGCTGCTCAAGGGGCTCCCCTTGTTCGAGAAAGAAAGAGCGTGCCCTGCATTCTTTGCAATCGCACAAAGTGTAGGTTGCTACTACGTCCTCTTTTTTTGCTCTCGGATGTGTGGGCGTAGAGATCCGTGTGCGTAAGACTTGGTCGGTACGCCACCGCTAGAGACTCTCAGGGTTCAGTCTTCTGTGTCCGACTTTCCATCGACTGAACTCGGCTCCGTATCTCCTCCGCATCCGCTTGGAGCCACGTGCTTTCTTTCACCATATGATTACTCCCCTTGTAATCGTCTGCTTCGCTCTGCTACCGCGGACGAGCTGTGTTGGAACCGTCCCTGGTGCCGTCCCTGTTTTGCACACCTGAGATGTGGTCTCAATCTAGTCAGTGGGTCAGAGGCGGTGCACGAGGAAAATCTGCTGGCGGCGTTAGTCGCCATGACCCCTTTCTACCCCTCGCACGCTAATAAGCCAATCTTATCCCCTCCAACTTGAGGAGGCCCCACTCACGGTGGAGACGCCTCCGCGATGAAGAAAGTACCTTTTTTAAGAGGGAAGGGCTGGACATCAAATCCCAGTAAGCACAAGCTGTGGCTCTACATGACAGTCCACACGTGCACACCGCCATACACAAACACTTGTCACATCAGGCCTTGGTAGACACCCGTGTGCACGTTCATATACGTGTGTGAGTGTCGAATGACGAGTACCCTGCGTGGGTAGAAACAACCGATGAGCTGCACCATGGATTTCTACGCTGCTGGAATTCCTAGCACCCCGGTAGCTCCTGTGCATTAATGTCAGTATGTGTGCACGCCTGTACAGCTCCTGTTCGACTGTAGGGGCCTCACCGACAGCAGCAAACTTGCGCGCCGTCTAGAGGACGTCGGTGTCATTGTCAGCTCTGCTGCTCTGCAGCTGATCTTCGTACGACTTCGAGAGACGTGCGACACCCTTCTGCGGGCTTTCTGAAGAGGTGGACTTTGCGACGCTGTTCTTGCTTGACACGCGATGTGTATTACAACTCCACGTCCATGCGTCAAAAAGAGCTTGATGTGTGCCATTCCACACCCTCGTATGTACGCACAAACCACTCCGCAAGGATTTCAGTCATTCCTCTCCTGAGGTATGCAGTCAGCAGTGGATGTCAACTTCGCGCAAAATGGCTGGGCCGCATGATTCCACAACACGCAGTACGGTATCAGCACACACAGACACCCCGCGTATCCATCCGCACATACACGTACGTGAGAGGGAAGTACATCTACATCGGCACACACGCGCGTACACGCTTACTTACTTACGTAGGCTTGCAGATTGTCAAACAATAGAAGAGTGCCTACGTTGCACGGTGTCCCGCCCGAACGTGTAGCGAGCTGCCGCAGCAGGGCGACAGTGACACCACTTGAGCCGATTCGGTAGTACGCTCCCTCCCTGCAGGCGGTAGTATCAGTCTGCTCCTGCAGCTGAAAGGCGGCAGGTGTGCGGAACGCCCATGATATCAAGCAAAACCGGGTACAGAACCACGTATGCAACAACCGTTGAGTGCAGTAGGAACGTCGGTGTAGCACAACACGATGAAAAGCAAGAAGCGTGAGTCCCTCAGCTTCATCTACATATGCTCCTGCTCTCCCGGGCGATGTGTTCCACTCATGTTTCGCGTCAACCATGTAGCTCCACACCCCCCCCAAAAAAAATTCAATGCCTTCTCTTTGTGTGTGATCACAGCAGTCCGTGCGCCACACGTATACAGTGAAACAGGTATCTCCCAGCACATCTTTACATGGTGCGGGGTTCCATTATCATTGTGTTGGTGCTGTTCTCCCTGTCGTCCAGCTAAACGGCCACTTTGAAAAGCAGGGCGGCACCGCAGCTGCACAGTCGTAGCCTCCCCCCCCCCCCCCCCTTCGCAACACAGACGCACTTGTTCACTACATACACGCCTTCAAAGATCAACGCAGGTATATGCACAGGTGCTGCTGCTAAACTTTTGGACAGCACCTGGCGAAACAACGCACTTGTGGCTTCGCGATTTTCTCGTCTACCTCCTCATCTTTCTTGCCGACATCTTACTGCGACTGAATACCGCACCCGCCCCAAAGATGCATGCGAAAACGCCACCCCTAGACAATCACATGAACTCAACTTCACACAATACAATACGATCTGCCTATGCACAAACTAAAGCAAACGCGACAACGCACGCAGGCGTCCGGGAACATAGGAAAAGTAGTGGACGTCTACTTCGATGACGGACGACTATATGTGTACGTAAATTTATATATATGTATATATAAAATTCGAAGGACGATACTGGAACACACAGGCCGCTCTCCTCCCCACCAACAACGAGCACCGCAGCAATGCAAACGTCGGAGAAAGGTGGCTGTATGCACCGAGACTGATGAGGCGAAGCTTGCCGCGCACCCTTTAAGAAGTGCTATATAACCGGTGCACACAAAAGCGTACGCAAACAGATACGCCGCTACACATGTACGTATATCCGTTAAATGTGGCGCCAAACACATGTGCGGAGAGAATTCTATAGCACCGATCTGTACACATACGTATACGTAAGATGTACGGCTGTACACCTGTATACGTTAGTTTGTGCAAGTGTGTAACTACGCAGGCAGGTGCATATACAGTAGAGGAATAACTAGCAACTACTGTGTAGCGGGTGTTCGAAAGCTCGAAAAGCTCCTCATAACTCAAACTCCTACAATGGAGACTCCGCCCTTTGATACAGAGGGCGTTTTACCCGGACAAGAAATTTGGTAGTGAGTCTGCTGCTGCTGACAGGCACGCTGTCCTACACCAGCAACTCTTTTTATGTGCATGGGCGCTTATCCATCTCGCGCACGCACATCCTTCTGTGTACGCTGCAGATCTCTCTCGAGGGTAGATCAAGGGGAAAACGCCTTCACGTGGCCACACGCAAAATGTGCACAGGGACGCTTGTACATTCACATCTACGCATATGTCAGTATACGTAAGCGAACACATAGTCCACCGACATACCAAGGATGATAATATCAAAGTATTCTATTAACACCCACTCATGTAACAGCGCAGGGTAAATGGCACAAGATGGCACACAGGAGAAACACTCCTCGCGCAGGTGCAAGCAGACGTAGAGCGAGCAGCTCGCACAGTTGCGAACGCAGCCACATTGTCTGCACATAGCCACACACACTGTGGTGAACAGATACGCACATAAATGTATAATGCATGAATATTTATTCTTGGTCGCACGTAAGTCACCAAAACCCTCCACAAACAGGTAGTGTCATAATGCTGTATGCAAATACTGCTGCTGCTGTTGCAGCCGTTCACGTCCTCCTCTTGGTGCTCCTTCCCACTTCAACAACGGCAACGGCACGGCTGCCAGCAGACGCGTTCAACTCCTGTCTGCCTTTTATTTTCGTGCTTGTAGACGTGCAGTTTCGACCGCATGCTGCACGCAGCAGCACACTGCAGCAGCTGCGGTAACTCAGCCCTTCCACTGGGCCCTTTTCCTGTGGAGTGTGCAAGATGCGCGATTTCTTCTCCTGACCACAACGGCTGTCTCCCTGCTAAGCGAATGCAGGTGGGTCCAGCAACTAGTACATGCCAAGCCTAGTATCTTCTCTTTCACCAGTGGAAACGCATTTGGACACGTAGATGGGTACGAATACACCCAAGGGGCAAGATAGAAACAGACGCACACACACACGCACACACACACCCACACAAACTTTAGAGGACACGAGCAGATAAGGCAAAATCTTCTGAGCCGGTCCCATGTCCCTGAAGGCGGCTGCCACAGCAGGACGCCTGGTTGACAGTCTTCTTGGGAGGCTCTGCAGAACGGGGAGAGAGAACACCACGGCATTTGGCCGCTAGCACATGTAGAAATCGCCTTCTCCAGCAGGAGCATTTTCACCTCTCGCCAGGGGTCCGGCTGTTTCGCTGAGCAGCAAGTCGAACTGCGGCTGCTGCTGCTGGTGGGGCGGACATGCTTGATGCTGCGGAGGAGGCTGCAGGTGTTGCTGCTGCGCATGAGCCAGATGGTGCTGTGGCTGCGGCAGGTAGCCGGGAAACGGCGCTTGTTGCTGAACAGTAGCGGCAGGTGTTCCGGCTGCGACGGCACCAGGTAGCATATCTCTTGCTCCTGGAGGGGGGTTTTGGTGGTGAAATTGCTGCTGCGGTTGGTGTGGCTGCTGCTGCAGCACCCGGCCTCCGGCGAGAGCCGCCGCTCTGCTGTCAGGCATCATGCAGCCGCCGCCTGCCGCTGGATTCCACAAACCTCCTCCTCCCGGCGCGACGCTTGCATGCGGCGACTCTGCTGCTGCTACGCCTGCTGCTCCCAGCAGCGGACCCAAGTGCTGTGGAGGCAGTGGTCTGCCAGTGGCGAGCGCGTGCGCCATCGCTTGCTGCTGCTGATATCGCAGCAGCAGATGATCGCTATGCATCGGTGGAGGAGGGCCCCCGTCGAAACCAAGTCCCCCCCCTGGCTGCTGCGCTTGTGCGTAGTGCGGCGGAGGAGGAGGCATCATCTTCCCCTGTTGCTGCTGCTGCACTGCCGCCGCTACTTGTGCTTTGTCGTAGAAATCCACCGGAGGGCCTGCGCCGGGTGGCGGACAAGACGGGGGGGAACTGCCACTCGTCAGCAGCGGAGGCGGTGCCCCTCCTCCTCCTCCTGCCGCCGCTGCTGCTCCCCCTGCTGCAGCGGCGCCGAGACCCAACAGCTGTTGCTGGTCTTTCAGGCCTGGTGCAGTGCCCATGAAGCCGCCGCTCCCCGCATGCAACGGCTGTCCCTGGTGGTGCTGCACTTGCTGCTGCAGGTGCTGCTGCTGCTGCTGCAGATGTTGTTGCTGCTGCAGATGCTGCTGCTGCTGCAAAGAGGAATGGTGTGGATGCCCTCCGGCACTTGGTGGCTGGCTGCTGTTCGGCGGAGGCGCCAGCAACGCAGCAGCTGCTGCATGCGACGAGGAGGCCGCTGCTGACGGACTCCCCCCAGCTGCGAGTTGCTGCGGCTGCTGCTGCATGCCGGCCCCTCCCATGACCTCCTGCGGCAGCATTGCCGGTCCCCCGCATCCCCGCTGCTGCTGCAGCTGCTGCTGGTGCATCTGCTGCTGCTGTTGCAGCGGACGGTGCAGCGGCTGCTGCGCTGCACCGCCAAACTGCAGCGGCGCTCCCACAGGCGCGTCAGTCCTCCCGTGACCCCCGCGACTAAACTGCAGCTGTTGCTGCGTCCCGTGGGGCATGATGATCCCTGCAGCAGCGGCAGACGCACAACGTCAGCAGCAACTACGTAGTTGACAGGCGCAGACGTGACCAACACACAATACAAGCAAGCGCGAGACCTACACCGCCGCCCGCCTCTTTGGCTGTCCAGACATATACAAACACGCAGAGAAAGCTGTCGTTACTCTCTTGACAAACTTGCTTACAGACTCTCCCAGGCACTCGGTTAAAACTCATATACGCCTGGCTGGCGACAGTCACCAGCGCACACACGCCCCTACACGTCCACAACAAACCCACATGTTATCTTCTTCTCTTTCTCACTTCCCACAATCTCTATCCCCATGTACTATCCATTTATACGCGTGTGCTCATACTGATACCTGTACATGCACTGTATTGACGTGTCGCACAACAAATACGAAGACAGGAGCTGTATGTATACGGAAAGGTATATGTATACACTATATACCGTATCTATACGTGTCCCCCACAGGCCCGGTGTCTCCCGCTCCTCTATGTCTCTCATTCTCTATGATATATACACCTATATATACATACACATGTTCACGCATATATACACCTGTATACATACATGCATGAACATGCATGTGTACCTGCTTCTGCAAAAGAGTTGTTCTTACCGACGGCAGCAGGAGGTCGGTGATGAGGAGCAGCGGAGGAGGCAGTCGTCATTCCGAGAGGGGCTCCTGCTGCTGGTCCGAGCAGCATCAAATCCGGTGGAGCAGCGTGCTGCTGGTGTTGCTGCAGGGCTGCAGCAGCAGCAACAGGAGATCTCGCGCCGCCTCGTGGACAGACGCTAGCAGCGGCAGGTGTGCGCCCGTGCGGGGAGCCCGCACATTGTTCAGCAGCCGCCGCAGCGGTGGCATCTCTCGCCCAAATAGCGGCAATTTTCTCGGGCGCTACGTGTCCAGCTGCTGTAGCGGGCTGGTTGAAATTAGACGACCAGAGGGAGTACGCGCCTCCGCCTCCTGCTGCTCCTGCGCCTGCTGCTGCTGTTGCACCTTGGTGAGGAACGTGCGTCGATGCTGCAGGAGGCACCGCATGCTGGACAGCCGCTGCTTGTCTGCTGCTGCTGCTGTTGTTGCCTTGCTGTTGCTGTGCGGACGGGGGCGGTGGCGAGCTGCCCTTGGTGCTGCTGCTGCGCTGGTGCTGCTGCTGCTGCTGGAATTGCTGCTGCTGCTGCGCCGGATACCAGGGATCCGCTGTCGCCCGCAGCGTCCCAGGACTCGCCGATCGGCTCTCTTCGTTGCTCAGCAGCGGCGCCAGCCCCCCGGTCGGTTCCTCGTATTTGCTGCTGCCGCTGCTTCGTCCACCCAGGGTCTCTGAGTCTCTCGCGTACCCTCCTCCTTCCTCCCCTGCTGCCGCTGGACCTCCTCCGCCTCCTGAAGCACCGCCTCTCCCGGTTCTGTAGCCGCGGGAAGTCTGATCGTTCGCGCTACGCGCCCCCCTTCCAGCAGCAGCAGCCGTCCCTTCCGCCGGTTTTACTCCACAGCTGCTCCCTGCTCCGCCTCCTCCTCCACCTCGGTTGCCGCGTCCAGCCCGCTGCTGTTCTCCTTGCTGCGGCTGCAGCCTGTTTCCTGCTGTTGCTGCTGCTGTGCAGCTACTGCTGCCGTCGCCTTCCAGATGCACCGGATCGCCGTACGGCTGCTGCTGCTGCTGCCACCCCACATGTTGCGGCGCATGCTGCTGTGGCCGCTGGTCGGTGGCGCTCTCATCTCCTCCCCCCAGACTGCTGCAGCCTACACCAGAGCCTCCCAGCAACTGCCCGGTCTCTCGTTTGCTCTCCTCCACAGCGTCCTCTGCCCCACTACTGCTCCTCTTCTGCTGTTGCTGGTGTCGCGGTCTGCTGCTGCTGGTTCCAGCCTCCCCACCTCCTGCCGCTGCTGCAGCGCCGCTGCTGCTGCAGCTACTCCCGTTCTCGTCTTGTCCGCCGCTTGTAGGGTAGTAGAACCCTGCAGGCCCTTCTGACGCTCCCGTTGCTCCTTCGATTGCTGTGCAGCCGGACGCGCCGTCGAGAATCAAAGACATCTGTTGCACACTTGATGCTGCCAACGTGCTGCTGCTGCTTGCATGCGCCATGTCGCCTCGTCTCTCCTCTTCCTCTGACGTTTCTTTGCCAAAGCCCGCGCCGCCCGCACGACCACTACCAGCTCCGGCAGCCTTGCTGCTGCGCTGCTGCTGCTCGCAAGAACCGAAGGCAGCCCCGCGACCTGCCCCACCTCTGCTGCTCCTGCCCCCACCTGCGCCCGGTGAGACGCGAGACGCCGGTGACACGTCGGGTCCCCCCCCTCCGCGCTGCTGCTGCAATCTGCTGCCGCCTCGCGGCCCTCCGCCTGCCTCTTGAGCTGCCCCCGGTCCTGCAGCGCGCACAGTCTGCTGCTGCACCTGCTGCTGCTGTGCATGAGTGCCTTTCCGCTGCTGTTGCTGCTGCTGCTGCGTCCCACCCTGCGCGCGGGCTGCGCCAGGACCCCTGCCGCCACGGCTGCTGAAGCCTCCTGCGACGCCTTCATCTGCCCCCGCAGCTACGCCTGTCGCTCCTGCTGGGCCTCCTCCTCCACCTCCTCTTTGGCTACTGCTGCTCGTGCTGCTGCCGCCTGAATGCAGCACAGGCATGGCTGCTCCTGCTGCTGCTGTTTCATCCAAATCGCCCTCAGTAGGTCCTCGGCTGCCGTCCTTCTCCCGCGCAGGTGCCACCGCAGCACCCCCGCCTCCGGCAGCAAATCCTCTGACGCCTGCATCGCCGCCCCCGCGTTGCTGCTGCTGTTCCTGCAGACCCTGTCCTTCCCCTGGGCCTCCTCCTCCACCCGATAGCGCGCTCTCACATTCCTCCTCATGCAGTTGCTGTTGTTCTTCACCTGCTCTTCTCCCACGTCTGCTGCTACGTCCGCCATCCCTTCTGCCGCGTCCTCCTCCTCTCTGCTGCTGCTGCGCCCCACCGGCTGTGAACGCTGCAGTTGCCGCTGCTCCTGGTCCTACTCCTCCTCCTCCTCCGCCTCCTGCTGCCGCCTGCCCCACGCGTGTAGATGCTGGCGCAGCAGCTTTGCCGGCAGCAGGCGCTGCACCGGGCAGCATCTGCTGTTGCAGCTGTTGCTGTTCTGCTCGTCTTCGGCGACTTTCCTGCTGATCGCGCTTTTTGCTTTTCACTAGCTGAAAGCCTTCCTCATCATCAGCCGCTTCTCCATCCCCCTGCTGCTGCCGCAGCGTCCCCGCCCCACTTCCGCCTGCTCCCGCCGCTGCCTGGTCACGCAGTCCTCCTCCTCCTCTGTATTGCTGCTGCGTCTCTGCGGAGTTGCTGTCTTCCCACCAGGGACCGGTAGCAGAGGAGCCTTCGCCCGACTGCTGCTGCTGTGGATGCTGCCCAGCTCCTCCCGCGGCAAGCTGCTTCCTCTCTCCTGGGCCTGGCGGAGTGCGTTCTGCATCCTGCACGCCGCTGGCCCCGACGCCGCCACCCTTCTTCGGCAGCCACACCGCCTGCTGCTGCTGTTGCTGCGGCTCCGCTCTGAACGGAGGAGGTGCTCCTTTTCCTCCTGCTGCTGCAGCAACACCTGTCGCACCTCCTCCGCTCCCATCTTCAGCACTGCCTGCTGCTGCAGTGTCTTCCTCTCTCACCGACCCAGCAGCACCAGCAGCAGCAACGCAGCCCCCTACTTTGCTGCTGGTGCTGCTGCTCTGGGCAGCAGCCGGCTGCTGCTGTCGCTGCAGCCGCAGTCCGTTCACCCCGTCACCTCTTCCTCCTCCAGCTCGCGTGCTGTGTTCTCCTTCAGCGCCCCCCACTGTTTTGTCTGCTGCTCCTTCTCCTCCTGCGCAACTACTCCCTGTCTCTTCAGCAGCAAAGCCGGACTCCACTGCTTCTCCTCCTCCTCCTCGTGTGGCTCCTCCTGCGCCTCTACCTCGAGTCGCAGCTGCTGCGCTGCCGCGTGCGCCGCCTTCTGCTGCTGCTGTGCCTCGCATCCCGCGTCCTGCTGCTGCTCCTCCCCCTCCTAGTTGCTGCTGCCCGGCAGGCTGTCTGTACACCTGAGTGCTGCCGCTTTTCTCGGCAGCCCCACGCGCACCACCTACTGCGCCACCACCGCTACCAGACGAAAACGTCGCTTTGCTTGCTGCAGCACCCTGCTGCGGAGTACTTGCGTTACCACCGCCATTTGGTCGTCCACCTTCCTGCATCTCCCCTCCTCCTCCGCCGGATCTCCATGTCCCTGCTGCACCGGCGTTTTTGTTGAAACGTGAGTTGCTGCTTGTGAATGCCCCCGCTGCACGTCCGCCTGCTCCTCCCCGCCCGCTGCTGCTGTTGCTGCTGCCCCCTGCTCCGCCCGACGCAGCGTACGTTGTCGCAGCGCCGCTCCCGCTGCCTGATCCGCCTCCCCCTCCTCCCGGACGCGAAGCAATGCTGCTGCTGTTGCCTCCCAGCGAAGACTGCTCTGTTCCAGAGAAGCTACCGTCCTGTCCTCCCCCCCCCCCTTGGGTGTAAACCTGGGGCTGCTGCTGGCTGTTGCTGCTTCTTCTTCTTTCGTTTGGGATGGGCCCGCGCCCTGTAACCACCGCCGCATCACCAGCTGCTGCTGCACGACCTTTTGCAGCGCCTCGTTCAAAATCCCCGCCCCACACAACCTCCTCTTGCTGCTGCTGCTGCGGCGTTGCTGCTGTTGCTGAACTGGCGCCTCCACGGCCCCCTCGCATGCCACGTTGCTGCTGCGAACGAAGACCAGTCTCTCCATCGGCTGGAGCTCCGGCCCGCATAAATTGTCCTCTCTGACTTCCTGCCGCTCCTCCTTCTCCACCTCTGCCTCCTCGATCACTGCCGGACTGGCGTCGGACACGCTGCTGCTGCCGGTGCTGGTGCTGTCTCCCATGATCTGCTGCAGAAGCAGCAGACGCTCTCGCCTCCTCCGTTGCTGCGGCAAGCTCCGTCAATCCCCCCCCCCACCGCGCTGCAGCGCACTGCAAGCGCGTCCCGCTGCTTCTGCACCTCCTCTTCCTCCTCCGGTCTCCCTTTCCAGGACCGCAGCACCTCCTGTTGCTGCTGCCGCTGCCTCGCCTTTCTCAGAAGCTGCGGTTCCTGCATCGACGGTCTCTCCTTGGTGCTGCTGCAGTTCCTTGCTGCGCGTGGCGACCAGCACCGGCGCAGCAGGTCGCGAGCCAAGCAACGCTTTGAACGAAAGATCTGCTGCGCCTCCAGCGCAAGCCCGTCCTCCTCCCGCGCAGTTTGGCATTTGCTGCTGTTGCGGCCCGTTGCAGCAAAACGCGTCTCCCCCGTCTCCGTCCTCCCTTGGCGCCTGCAACAGTCCGTCTCCTGCTGCTGCTGTTGCCGTCCCCGGTCCAGTCTCTGAGTGCTGCTGCGCTCCGGGAAACGACGCACTCGACAGCTGCCACAGTGTCGCCTGTTTGTGCGCGTCTTTCTGGTGAATCGGCTGCTGCTGCTGCTGTGGCCCACCTTTGCCCCCGGTGCGTTGGTGGTGATCTGTTGCAGCTGCTCCTGCGGCAGCCCCCCCCGCCTCACCGCCGGCTGGCAACGACGCGTAACACGCTTGCAGCGGTGCAGACGAAATCAGCGGAGGCTTGCTGCCTCCTCCTCCTCCAGCTGCTGCTGCAGCAGAGCCAGGCTTATGTTGTTGCTGCGGATGTTCCTGCGCTGTCCCTAAAGAACTATACTTATGTGCGGTCCCTGCACCACCGCTGCCTCGCACAGACGGAGCACTGAGAAGTCCTTGCTGCTGCTGCTGCTGGTACGGCTGCTGCTGCTGCTGCGTCGAACCCCCCGCCGTGGGGTATGGGCCGCCACTTTGCTGTGCTGCAGCTGCGTTATTGAAAATGGTGCGGCGTTCGTTCCCTTTCTGCTGCTGCAGCTTCTGCGGCCGCTGCCCGTCCTGCTGCTGGTGGTGCGACACGTGTCCTCCCTCCGGAAGCGCCGGTGCTGTCGCTGCAGCGTCTGCAGGCCCCACAGACGAAACGGGCGGCGGTGGAGGTGCTGCTGCAGCTCGCCAGTTATCGCTGAACACGCCACTACTCGCATGCTGGTGCTGCTGTCTGCCACCACCACCTCCTCCTGCACCGCCTTTCCCTCCTCCTCCTCCTCCAGCAGCTGCAGCACCCCCGGCTGACGACAGCACGCCCTTCTGCTGCCCTGCTACGACGCCAGCAGCAGCAGCCGGCGCCCCACCGCCTCCGGCAGCTGGGTGAGACATGGAAGAGAGCGACGGCCCCGCACTGCTACCACCTGGCGAACGTCCTTCTCCTGCTGCTGCTGCTCCGCCTCCTCCTCCTCCTCCAGCACTCTGCGTCCTGAGAGGCGAGGGGAATGGCAACATTCCTCGAGGAAGCGTCTTGGCAGCAGCCGCACCTCCTCCTCCTGCTGCTCCCCCTGTTCCTCCTCCTCCCTGCTGCTGCTGTGCCAAGTGCTGCTGCTGACGTCCATACTCTGGGGAAGCTGGGACGCCATACTGGCCAGTCTGCAGGAAAACGAGCAGGGAAAAGAAAAACCGGCGCAGCAGCAGGTCTTCTGTAGTGAACAGAGTTCGACTGGACGCAAGCAGCAGCAGCTTCCCCTCACCGCCCTCCGGCTACAAAAAAAGTGAACTCCACAACACCTGCCGCCTTCGCTTCTCCCCAACAGAAACACTCCAAGAAGTGGACGCACACGCACACACACACATACACACACCCCCCCCACACACACACA
>KL647307.1:575135-643517 GCA_000727475.1 Sarcocystis neurona
CACCACACACACACACACACACACCCACCACACACACACATACACACACCTCACACACACACACACATACACACACCTCACACACACACCAGAGAATCTTCGCAACTCTCAACATTCACTTTTTAAGAAGGGCCGGCACAGCCGCAGGGACACACACATATATACGCGAGCTCGAGACAGACATGCGCAGAGACTGCGGAGACACATGCAGAAGCGAAGGTGGACGGAGACGGGGACACATGCGTGCAGCACAACCCCCGACGGAAGGCCAGTCACGTCTTGATGTGTACGACGGGGCACGTCTACTCGATCTACTACTAGTGAAACACATACACACACCTACGATATATTCATACAGAAAGAGAGGAGGAGAGCCTTCCAGACTTCTAGAGACAGACACACATTCGCCGTATATAAATATATATACAGAGAGAGACTTCTACACTTCTAGAGGAACACAAACGCATACACCTATGATATATTCATAGACAGAGAGACGCAGAGAGACTGCTGGACTTCTACAGAAATACATGCACACATTCGCCGCAGACGTATATCTACACATATATGTAGAGAGCGAAACTTCTAGAGAAAGACAGACATACACCTACGGTAAATATATATATACACTTCCACATTTCTACAGAACTACACGTGTACACCTGTTATATGTACGGATGGACTTCCAGAGTTGTAGAGGAACACACACATACACCCGCGCTATGCGTACCCGTAATTACTACAGACGACGGCCTCGTTGTGTAGTGTGGAGACCTACTAGGCGCACCGACGCACACCCTTATTACATCAATATATGGACGGCACTTTCTTCTTTCCTCGACATCCTACTAGACGAATACATATCTGCAGGAGATCCATCTAGAAGGAACAGCAAACGTCATATATTAAGAAATGGACGGGTCGCGTCCCCTGAATTTACTTCGCGAGGATAGAAGGCACACACCCACCGACCGACACATGCCCAGACACAGAGCTACACCGGGGGTCCACAAGACAGAGAGAGGAAGCGGGAAGTCTACATACGCGGACGCGCGCCCGTATCTACTGCAGCAGCAAAAAACGGCTGTCCGTCTTCCGCAGAAGCAAAAAAGACGCTCACCAGCAGTGCGCAGCCTTCTCCGCCAGCAGCCTGCTGCGTAAGCTGCTGCTGTCTCCCCGGTGGCACCGCGCCTGCAGCAGCACACCCAGGCCCCGCAACACAAGCAAGGCCGAAGGAAGACGCATGCAGAACTCCCACGGCGGAAAGGGAGACCGAATCGGTCACAACTCTAACGCTTCTTACTACTTCTTCTGTTGACGCCATCTGCTGCTGGGACAGCAGCCACGCGGTGTTTTCCGCACGGACGCATCTATTATATATATATCGCCTCTCCTTCACCGTCTGCGCACCTCGCAGGCGCACATACCCGGCATATATAGAACGCGAAGAAGAGTCTCTCTATATATGTGTATGCTTCTATACATGCCCACGGAGACAGCTGAGGTGCCGACATGCGGTAGCCGAAGGTTTAGTTAGGGGCCCACCACACACACACAGGTACATTTCTCTCTACCTGCCGCTGGCCACGTGCTGCCCTGCCCCAGCAGTTTTTCCTCTCCCAGACAACCTGCTGCAGCAGCACTCCCCCCCCACATGCAAGAAAGGCCCATGCCTCATATAATAAGACGTAGACCCGGGACACTACGTGAGTCCGACGCCACCCGTCCTCTCTCTACGTGCAAATACGGAGATGCTGTCCATATATACCACTCCCTTCGCATATATATACATGAACATCTTCGGACGAAGAAAGTATTATGTATACAGACACATTTATAAAGAAGTCATGCTCGTTGACAAAAAGGTCGCACACATACGGGCCTGCCGCTGCTGCTGCTGCGAAGCGACGACGCATACAGCGACGCCAGTGACTCATTACATGTGCGTATACAAGCTCAATGTATACACCCTCGCGTGTATATATATACACACGTGGCTATGTATGCGTATGTATTATCATGCAAGTAGACGGTTCTTCACAACTTTATGTAACTGCTTTATATAGCCACTTGTTCACTTCCTCCCTACATATATATATACACGTATTCCCAGGACTACAAAGACACATGGTTGCCTGTGTTTATGACTGCCTGCGTGCATGGGGAGACGAACGTCCACTTCGTTTCTACATATGTATATCGACAGGCAGATTCCCAGATCTATGTTCAGGAATATATATAACTGTCTACGTATACGGGGAGACTGACCTTCACTTGCTTCCTACATACATACATATCTACACGCATAGTCCCAGGTGTGCGTTTGTTCACGAATATGTTTGACTGTCTACGTATACCGCGAGACAAACGTTCACTTCGTTCCTATATATATAAAGAGAGATACGTTCCTATATATATACATCTATTATCCCTGGAGATGTGGCTACATTTACGCATGCGTTCGCAGAGAGGTACACGACTGCTGACCAGTAAATACACGACTGCCTACGTGACCCGACACTCCTAGTTTGCATAGTATTCGACGTTGCCATTAAAGATTGACATATACAGAAAGAGAGAAGAAGCATTTGCTATGCAGGATGTGGGGTGGCATTAAATTTTGTCTCCTGCGTACTGTGCGCTGCATCGGTCGCCGACGACGGTTCCTCCCCTGCGGCGCCTCGAAGTTGCTGCTGTTGCTGCTGTACGTTATGGACCCGTTGCTGCTGCTGTTGCTGCGCATGCGTGCGCTGCTGTTGGTGATGCGAATGCTGTGTCTGGTGGCCGCCACCAGCAGCATGTCCGGCAGCAGCTTCGGCGGCAGCAGCTGCCAAAGCTGCAGCCCCGTCTTCTCGTTGGCGCTCTTCTAAATGTTTGTTCATAATATTAAATCGATAGCGAGGTCGCTGCTGCAACGGCGGCGGCGGCTGCTGCTGCTGCTCTACTTCGTTTCTCGGCTTTGACTGCTGCGACTGCTGAGCCGGATGCGGGCCTGTCCCTGCGACAGTTGGACCACCTCCTGCCTGCTGCGTCATCGGCTGCAGCGTTTTCTGCTGCTGCTGCTGCGGCGGGTGCTGCACCCGCTGCTGCTGCTGCAGCACGCCACCTCCCATAGGCGTGGTGGCCGCCGGTTGGCCGTCGTTCCCAGCAGCAGCATGTGGAGCAGTTGCTCCAGCTGTCCACGACGGTGCTGCTGCTGGCGCTGCTCCTACGCCTCCTGGGACTGCCCGATTCAGCAGCGGCGGCAGCTGCTGCGTGTCATTTGCCGGTGTTGCCCCAGCGTTGCTTCGCTGCCCTTTTTGCTGCTGCTGCTGCTGCACGTGGGGACGGTCTACTGCGGGTCCTGCTGCTGCACTTGAATTCGTACTACGCCACATATCGTACGACCCTCTGCGTCCCTTGCCTGCGCCGCTGCTGCTCGGCGGAGGTGGGGGAGGAGGCTGGCGCTGCTGCTGTTGCTGGTGCTGCTGTTGCTGGTGCTGCTGTTGCTGGTGCTGCTGCTGTTGCTGGTGCTGCTGCTGCTGCTGGTGCTGCTGCTGCTGCTGGTGCTGCTGCTGCTGCTGCTGGTACTTCTGTTGTTGGTGCACCTGCTGTTGGTGCAGCTGCTGTTGGTGCAGCTGTTGCTGCTGCAGCAGCTCCGGAGCTACCTCACCAGCGCCTTCATACATTTCCTCCTGCTGCTGCGGCCGCAGACCTGCACCGCATGTATTTCCCGCACCAAGAAGCGAGACAGCAGCAGCGCCTCTTGCTCCCGCTGCTCCTGCTGCCGGTCCAGCGGCGCCGCCATCAGCGGGTGGGGGAGGCGGCAGACGTGTCTGCTGCGGCTGTTGCAAAGCTGCCGCGGCGGGCCCTCCTCCTCCTCCTCTCGCAGTGCTGCTGCTGCTTCGCGCACCAGCTGCTGCAGCAGCACTAGCAGTACGCCAGTCTTCTTCCATCAGACCTTGACTGCCCCGCCGTCCTCCTCCACGATGTTGTCTTCCCCCACCTGTTGCTGCTCCTCTACCTCGCAGCAACGGCTGCGGCTGCTGCCCCTGCTGCTGCTGGGATGGTACATGCTGCTGCTGCGCCTGCACGCGCTGTTGCTGCTCTGCAGAGGGCGCGGCCGGCAGCTGCGCGGTGCCTGCCGCCTCTGTCGCTGCAGCAGCGACGCCGTCGCCGCTGCTTTCCGGCAGCAGCGGAGGACCTGCAGCAGCAGCAACAGGAGGGTGAACCGGAGGAGCACAAGAAGTGGCGGGAACTAATCCTAGCCGCGCATCAAGTTCTTCCAGCTTCTTCCTCGCGCGGTCCCGCTGCTCCTTCTCGCGTTGTTCCTCTTCTCTCCTCTTCACCTCTGCGCGCTGCTTCGCCAGTTCGGCTCGCTGCCGGTCCACATCTGCTTCCTGCACCAGTCCCTCGTCAGCTGCTGCTCCTGCCGGACTCGAGCCGCTGCTGCCGCCAACAGGCGGCGGTGGTGGCGGCCGCTGCAGCATCCCCAGCACGCGCGGAGGCGGCGCATGCTGCTGTTGCAGCAGCCCGTTTGCCGGAGGAGAAGCACCAGCAGGTGCTGCCCCAGCGGGTCCCGCTCGCCAAGACCATTGCTCCGCCCCGCCCAGGAGTCCTCCTGCTGCTGCGGTTCCTGCTGTCCCGGACACAGAGGAGGCAGGAGGCGCCGCAGCTGCGCCAGCAGTAGGCATCGCCTTGTTTGCCAGCTGCTGAGCTGCTGCGGCAGCGTCCGCATAGTAAAAGCCAGCAGTGCTGCTGGAAAGAGGTGGCGCCGACCCCGGAACAGCAGCGACTCCTGCTGGAGACGGTGCGGCCAGGCTGCTGCTGCTGCCGACGCCTGCTGCAACGCCGCGCACTGGCACCCCTCCTGGCGGAAGCCCAAACAACGGCTGCTGCTGCTGCAGCAGCGGCGGCGCTGGGACAACGCCCGCCCCTCCCCCGACACCGGCAGCTGCAGCAACAGCGCCAACGGAAACCGCAGAAGACGCAGCCGCAGCAGGAGGAGGATAGGGACACGGCTCAGTGGGAGGCGGCGGCGGAGGATCTCGCGTGCCGGCGGCCATAAAGGAAAGAAAGCCGGCGACAAGACTGCCCTGCAGACCCGGCATAATGAAGTTCGCCCATGGACTGCTGCCCCCGCTGCTGCCCTTCCCGCCACCACCTGCTGCTGTGAAGAAACGCGAAGCTGCAGAGGCGTCGTGTTCCGCAGACTGCTGCATGAAACACGTCTCATCGTCTTCCGGTTCTTCGTCCGCCCATCGCCGCTGCCCTATCCCAGCGACTCCGCCTGCTGCGGCTGCTGCAGTCCCACTACCGCCACTCCCTCCTCGCGCACCTCCGGCTCCTCCTCCCCCACTTCCTGCAGCAGCAGCCGCCCCAGTCCCGGCCCCGGCCTTTTTCTGCTGGCCTGCGCCTGCTGCACTTCCTCCTCCTCCTGCGCCACCAGCAGCAGCAGCAGCAGAGAAACTTCCGCCCAGTGCCCCTGCCGCCTCGAGCTCAAACAAATTCTGCAAGCCCAGCCGCCGCGGACCGCTGCTGCCGCCCTCTCCGGCTGCAGCCTTCGCCTGCTGCTGCTGCTGCTCCGCCCGACGCAGCAGCTCCTTCGCCCGCCGCTGCCGCTCCTTCTCGCGCTGCGCCTCCAGCCGCAGCTGCTCTGCACTCCGCAGCAAATCCGGAAATTCTTCGTCGACCCGACCTGCAGAACAATACAGAAACAAATACCCCCACCGCCCACGACAGCTCACCATTACTTCGAATCTACGGAGAAACGAAGACGGCGTGGTACACACAGAGAAAACCAGAAATTTGATCTCAATCTGAATGATATCTACCTATCATTCTCGCCGTCTGTCTACACCTATCTATCTCTCTCTGTATATATTCTCCAACCTAGAACCACAATTAAGTCCTCACATATATATACACACACATTTTCATATACTCAAATATCCTATATACATAATGTACAGAAGTGCACATGTACACAGGTTGATCATAGATACCTGCCTACGTATCTATCTATCTATCCATGTATATATACTACAACGTATACATATATTCGACTAATATACAAACGTCTCCACATACACGTAAACGCGCCTCTACATGCGTTTGTTATTTATACCTACCTACATATATATATAACCATATATGTGAGCATTCATACGTGCGTATAGAGATCTTCATATATTCCTTTGTACAACTATACATATCCAAACACATAACCGCACATCACATCTGCCCATGTTCGTGACTTATATACTGAGAGCATATACGCATGCCTACGTCCACAAAGGTATATAATACAGGTGGTCCACAACATGTCCCTGCACATACTTCTTCTCTGCGTACGCATATATGGCTACGTAGAAAATAGTGTGGGACGCAAAGCTACAGATTTTGTGTTGAACACTCCAGCGTTGCTGTTCTCCTCTACATTCGTTTCTGCAGACACGCTGCAGATGTGGGCTGTCGAAGTGCCGCTCCTCTCCAGCGCCTGCTCGAAGGGAGGAGGAAAATATACGAACGACGACGGCCACCGTCCGCCGTCAGTCCTCGAAGCTAAAAATGCACATCTGCAGGCGCCACACGGATATTATGTGTCGCTGCTCGTTTCGTCGTCCCTCCTGCTGCCCCCATCTGCTGCTCCTGCTGCTCGGGTTCTCTACACATATGCATGCAGGTGGTGGCACCGCCTTCCTCGGTGCATGTCCGTCTGTCTCTCTACCGCTCTCCACCTCTCCATGGACATCGGTGTGAACATCCCCCAGCAGCACACCCGGGCACCAAGAAGCACCGAGGAAACGAAATCAACCCGTACACACATCTATATATACGTGCATGCATGCACGCACAAGGAAGGCGGAAATATTCATATATGGTGTTCTTCCCATACAACGCGTACACACATATATGGAAGATGTAAATAACATATACACATATATAGAGGGAGAGCGACAGCGACTGCTAGTCCACGCCGCTCGCCGACGCTACGGTCGTCGCAGCCCGACGAGGGGCCCAAACAGCGTGGCAAAAGACAGGGACATGTGTGTTGACAACTTTGTATGTGTCGGCCTGGCAAGGGAAGTGGATCGAGAAAGGGAAGCCAGAGATTCGACTCAAAGATACGTACACACATGGACAGACGATGGCTCGTGCGTCTGCTGCGCCTTCTGGGCGCCGGAAGTGTTGCTGCTGCTGCTGCTTTCGTGTCTCACTACTCTCTGGCGGGGCCTCGCCCAGGTGACGGGTGGGCGCACACTTTCCGCTGCTGCTGCCGCAGCTTGCTGCTGCTGAGGCGGGGCCAGCGCCGCCTTCCCGCTGGTGCTTCTGCCGGGAAGATAGAGAAGAAGGTTTCTCTTCTCTCGCTAGGGATGCGGGCAGCGTGTGCACATGCGTGAGGAAGGCCACTGAGAGACGGAGACACGGGGAGAGGTGGGCCCCGAAAGGGAACAGCAGAGAGCAAAAATAAGACACACTACAGCAACACGTCTGCAGAGAAGAGAAACGAAAAGCTCGTCTGTGAATCCACTACATATGTCCCCAATCTTCACTGCAGGCGGAAGACGCGCTCTTACCAGCCTCTGCAGGATCCCCCGGTTGTCCGCCAGGACCGCCTCGGGCGTGCTGCTGACGCATTCCCTGCGCTCCTGCTGCAGCAGGAAGAAGCGTCGCAGCCGTCCCAGCACCCCCAGCACTGCCTCCCGCTGTCGATCCTGCTGCTCCTCCTACTCCTCCTGCAGCAGCCGCACCACCGGCGCCGCCAGTCGACCCGGCACCGCCGCTGCTGCCCGCGGTTGCGGCGGCAGACACCCCGCTCTTCCACGCGGAGCCCGACGGCTTCACCGAACCTGCTGCAGTATTCAGCGCCCTCCCTCGCACGCTGACGCTAATTCCCACTGCAGCAGCAACAGCACCACGCCCACACACTTTCCTCCACCATATGCGTAGACATACAAGAGACGGAGAGACACACACAGAGACACGCGCAGGCGCAACATTCGAGGAGAGGCTGTGGCTCGTCTAAATGAGCAGACGCGGGATCCGCGCTGCGCTCACGGCTTATGCAGCTGCATGAGAGAAAAATGCAAAATCGTTTGAGCGTAGCAGCAGCAGGAGCAGCAATTTACAACACGGCAATAGATAGTCCCTATATACACACTCCACACGCTGGCATCTATGGCAGCAGCAGGAATTCTGGCACACATACATGCATGTCCACAAGGGCGTATCACTCTTCCCTACATACACATATATGTGTGTAGATGTATGGCGCCACGCCGCGCGACGAGCAACACGAAGACTCCTTCTGGAGAGTTGCTGCAGCAGCATGCAGCGTCGCAGCAGCAGCGCACACAGGCAGGTCGCAGCCGCAAGATTCACAGCAGCCGCAGCAAGACTTCCCTTGCGGCAAGGCGACACTACCGCAGCCGCAGCTTGTTGTCCTCACGTGTGTGTTCCCCTCATTTGCCCCTGCTGTACAGACCGTCTTTTTCGCCTGCTGCGGCTGCTGCTATCTACCTGACGAAAGCACAGTTCCCCTTTGTCTGCAGCAGCAAGCGACGCAACTTGAGGCCTGCTGCAGCTGCACCTGCTGTGGCTGCACCTGCTGCAGCTGCACGTGCCGTTCCTTTCCTTGTCAGGTAGATAGCCACCGTTCTGCACCGCTTTCTTTACTGCTGATACTCCTGCGTGGCTGCTGCACGCGCTGCTGCTGCTGCGACTGTCTCCTCCTGTGGAGACAACAGCAACGTGTCCTCCTCCCTCGCGCGATGTGCGGCACCTCGACATCTGCGCGACTCTCTACTGATCGCGAGGGAGGTTCTGCTGGTGAGGAAGCGACTTTCTACCGAGACAGCAGCAGTGCCCGACACCCTGCAAAAGTGGTAGAGAAATCTCTACAGAAATCCATTACATAGGTATCTGTGTTTGTGCGTGCATATATATACACGTACTCTATACTCATCTGCATGTATATGTGTGTATATACACAGTCATATATATATATATATATGGATGGCGCGCTGCTGACGAACACCCAGGGACCCCCCCACCTTACCCCTCCAAGGCCGAAAGGTCAGCTCATGCACATGCGCAGGTGCGAAGGAATTCTTTCTTGCGAGAATGCCACACACAGAGACACATGGGCTGCATATAGATGTCCATACGCAGCACGTCGTTTTCGCACGAAGCAAGCCGCTGCGGGATGTTCCCGGTCACTTCCTCGTTCCGCATGCGAAGCACGCCGGGGACCTGTTGCTGCTCACCTTTCTTGGTCGCGCTAATAACTTTCGAGAGGGAGATCCCCCCGCCATCTGCTGCTGCGGGACAGACTGCAGCTGTCAGACTGAGCGGCTTGGCAACTTTCGCCGCAGCTTCCTTCCCCCCGCCCTCGGCGCTCCCTCCTGCCTTGCCGTCGTTCGTCGCTGCTGCTGCGTCGGATTTCTTCCCGGCTCCTGCTGCAGTGGACGACGACGTCGAAGCGGAAGAAGAGGGGGACGAAGACGACGTGGAGGCCGACGTCGACGATGGGGCTGCGGAGGACGTCCCTTTTGCTTCGGCGGCCTTCGTCGTTGTCTGCTGCTTCTCTCCTTCCCCGTCGTTTCTGCCTCCTGCTGCTGCTGCCGCAGCCGCGTCGGTCGGCGCAGCCGGGGAAGCCGGCGAAAAACCGTTCAAAATACAAGGAGATGAAGAAGAACCGCTGCTGCCGCTGTTACTCGAATCTTTCCCTTTGCTGCTGTCACTGCTGCTCACCTGCTGCTGTCGCTGCGCCTCGTCCCCTTCCATCTGTGTGCCAGGACTATTCTTACTGCCCTCTGCGCTACTGCTGCTGCCGCCCCCGCCGGGTGCTGCTTCGCCCTTCTTCTGCTGCTGCTCTGCCGCACCTGCACCAGCAGCCGCCGCCGCCTCCCCTCCGGCCCCAGCTCCCGCTGCAGCGCCTGCTGTCCTTTCCTCCTTGCTGTTGCTGCTGCTCTTCAACCCCACCCCGATGTCTCCGGTCCCTCCTGCTGCTGCTGGCTGCTGTTGCCGCAGCACAGAAACTGGCGGGAAAACTGCTGCACTACCCAACGCTCCTGCAAGTGAATCCGCTGCTGCAGGCCGCTGTGGACGCACCCCCCACCCACGAGCTGCTCCTGCCGGCTGCAAGCAAATCAACAACAACGCACCAACTGCACATACGCATGCAGCAGCAGCTCGTCGTCAACAGCTACCCTCCACACCTCAGCCTGAGAGAGGCGGCAGACGAGTACAGCCGCCCCAGCCGGCAAGCACCGTCGGCCGACAGACAGACGCTATTACGAGCAGCACAAGACGCGCAGCAGCAGCAGACGGACGCAACAGCAGGAATCGACTAGCAGCAGCACTTGAGCGCACAGCAGCAGCAGCAGCGGGACATAACACACACGCAGAAGCTGCACCACTGCTGCAACGCCAGAAGAATGTAACAGCAGCACAAGAGACGGCGCGCGAACCCGCAATCTCCACAGAACCAACAGCAACACAGCCACGAAGCGCACGCGGCGACGCGTCTCGCGGTGTCTCCACCCCACAGCTGCAGTAGCCGCGCAGCAGCCACTGCGGCAGCGGGCAGCAGCAACAGCAGGACCACCACGCCGTGCCCACGCGGATCCCCACACTTTCAACCCTATCTGACTTGGGAGCACCCGCCGTTAGGACTTACCTACACACGCGTACACACATCTGCGTCTTCTACCTGCCTTCCTCGCTCTCCACACGCATACACATCTATGTATGTATATCCATCTATACAGCAGCACGCACAGAAAATACAACACGTTCTCCCCTCTCCCTTTACCTCAAAGATACACAACGAACCACACAAACGCATGCTCGGCTCTCCCTCTCTTTACATATATTGAGGTGGCTCCATACATGTGTAAATAATGGTCACACAGCTGCAGCGCAGGTCCTCCTGTGTCTCTCTGCAACTGATGGCGCAGCAGCCCACACCGCTACGCTGATACATCCACGCAGGATATGAAATTCTTCGTGTCTTCACAACCCCGGCAATGATCCTCTTCCTCACACACACCTACTCGTACTTCACTGGCTCTTGGACACATATATATACTTGCGGTTCATGTGCGTATTTACAGGTAACATGGAGACACGTATACGCACATACATATATGTAGATGGACACTTTCTGTACACGCAGATATTCGCCAGCTGTGACTGGCTTTACTGTGTGTTTGTGTGTGTATATATATACGTGCGTATATCTATCTATCCTTCTATCTACATACATACCCATATCCAGCGTCTCTCCTTTTGCGTATGTATATATGTATATACCTACCTACACATATATATATATATATATATGTTCACCGTCTCTCTACACGTGTGCATATGTACATATATATGTATGTCTATATCCACCCTCTCTCTGTATAAAGGGGGTGATCCTCTCGTATGGGCGTCACAGCCCACATTCTATATATGTGACTCGCTCTAAGTAGTCTGTGTGTGTATGTGTAAATACGTATCTATATTCACATATGTATATATATATCTACCGCCTCTATATATGGAGAACTTGAGTCTTTCGTGTGCCGGCTTCTTCTGTATATACATGCAAGAGAGGCTTCGTTGTGACGCTCCTGGACTCGTTCACGTCCGTCTCTCTTTTTCTTCTCGATCCCCCCTCGCAGGGCGCAGACGCTGTCTTCTACTCTTCCACATATATGGCAGTCAGCGCCGCCGACGCAGTCTGCACGGCCGTCCGCTGCTGGGCGGCCGCAGCAACGGTGCCGACATCACTTCCGCGTACTGCTGGCAGCTAGCCGCCGCCGCAGCAGAAATCTCTCCTTCCTTCGCAGACACAACAGTAAGCTACTAGGCGTCGCAGCAAGCACCCCACCGCGCACTGCGGCACCGCTGTGGAAAAGCGGAGTGCCCGACTGCTGGCGCAGCAGCCTCAGAAGAGCACGGCAGCAGCAAAAATTCACAGAGATGCACCAACTCCCCCGCTGCCAAGCAGCACCTTCAAGGAGACAGATGCAGCACGAGCAGCAGCAGACGAAAACGAGATGTGCCACAGCAGCAACGGCAACACAGGGAAGGGACACAGTAAAACCGTCGCGGCCCAGCAGCCGTAGGCGGCAGCAGCAGCACACACATATATAGAAACACAAGAGAACCACGTCGTTGCAGCACAGGCGTAAGAGGCACGGCACAAGACGGAGCAGCAGCAACTGCAGCAGACGTCCCTTCCAGCTGCGCCACAGCCGCAGCGATGAAAGGACAGACGGGCGAAAGACGGGCAGCAGAAGCATCGCCACCGGAAGAGACGTGAGTGCTGCTGCTTCTCCTACCTTGACATTCTGTTCCTTGAGATCCAGCAAAGAAACAGCAGCAATTTTAAGGGACCGCGGAACAGCAGGTTTAGCAGCAGCTCGCAGAGATGTCGGCGCCACGGCTGTCGTCGCTGCAGTGTTGCTATTGTTGTCGGTGCCTCCACCACCACCAGCTGCCGGCGGTGCGGCGGGGAACGTGGCTGCGGCGACGCTGGCAGCAGCAGCAGCAGTGGGAGCGGCAGGACCACCTCCACCTGCTGCTGCTGCGGCCAGCGGCGCCGCTGCAAGCGTCGCTGCCGCCAACGCAGAACCCAAACCTGCAGCAGCCTGCTGCTGCGACGACGCCTCCAGTGCTGCTGCAGCTTCTGCAGCTCCTCCTCCGCCGCAGCTGCTGTTGGACGGAGCAGTAGCGCCAGAACTCATTTTGGCAGCTTTTTCTCAGCAAGTCAACTTCTTCCTCCTGTCTCCCGCAACAACGGCAACTGCGCACCACAAAGTGCTTCCCGTGTCCCCTTCCTCTATCCGCTGGCAATTCCTTCACGCGATTACTTCTACTACAGCAAGGAGTCCTGGCTGTTGCCTCCTTCCCATATATCGACAAGAGGAGACGATCCCTCCAGACAAACGTACTGCTGCTGCTATTGCTGTTGCTGTCTGCACACGCACCCTCCCACGTGCTGCTGTTGGCCTCTCTACCCACGCCGCGTCTCCGCGGTTGTTGCTGCTACTGTCACGCGTGCGCGTCCTCTGTCCGCGCGAAGAACTGGCTACGGAGTCTCCAGTGCACGTCGCTGCTGCTGCTTCGAGAGACGTCTCTTGGCTCGCCAGAAGCAGTCCTAGACGCCTAATGGTGGTGCGTTGTTGCCAGCTGCTGGTACGGAAAATCCCCTGCTCTCCTGCTGATAACAGTGAGCATGCGCTACTGCTGCTCCTGCCTCTTCCCAAGCACTCGCAGAAGTTGAGGAAAGTATGCGATATCCCGCTCAAGCTGGTCTACAAACACACATAAAACACGAGGCAAAACTTCTGCTCCTGTGCCCTCTTCCAGCAGCAGGCGCTGCTCCTGGTGTCTGGCCGGGACTCGACAGTGAAGAGGTGTACGTACACCGCGCGTGTGTCTACGAGTGCTGCGAAGATGTTGTCGCCACGGGTCTCCTCTAGGAATCGAGAGAAGAAATCAACGGAGGTCTGTGCGCGTGGATGTGCCCCGCCCGCAGCGAAGACCAAACTACAACTGCAGCAGTACCCGCCAGGAAAGTTGTGTGTGGGTCACTTCGCACACGGGAGATGCGCTGCAGCTGCATACAACACGTATCGCAGGCAGAACTCCCCACGTACTTCTGCTGCGGAGCTGTGCCGAGCTGCTGCTGCCGCTTCTCTTGCCGGACAGACAGGAGGCAAGGAAAAGCTGTCGCACGTGCTGCTGGGACGAAAAAAATATCGGCAGAGCACCGGCAAACTCCGTCGGTTCAACACGCTTCTTTCGAAACCACAGCGGCGCCAGCCTACACAGGAGAGGAGAATGTCAACGATCTTCCCAGTGTGAGAGACGGCGGTTCGTGTGCTGACGTGCAGCTGTCGTCAGGAAGACGCGGCTGCACGAAAAAAGCTGGGGCACTCGCGCAGGGGCGGCGGCGGAAACGGACTGCCCCTTCTGCTGCCACCAACACGGCGTGATGAATGCAGGGCGTGTGGGGTGATGGCGCCTCAAGGAAGGAGCAGAGAGCAGCTGGAGGAGGATGAGGCAGCAGCAGCAAGAAGAAACCGCAAGACGAACGCTCTCGGGGTGAAGAAGACGGGGGGCACAACAGTGAGCGGGCTGCGGTGGACGTACGCTATACTATACACGAGGCCCGAGCGGAGAGAAGCGGCGCGTGGCGCGCGGGGGAACAAAACACGGGAACGCAAGGAAAAAGAAGTCGAAGACAGCAAGCACGGTGCGTGTCGGAAGTGCTGCCAGGTGATGTTGTTTGACAGGCCTTAGAACACCAGCAACTGCTGCGCGCGCATGGCCCTGCGCTGCAGCAGCAACGGCGGATGGAAAGGACCGGCAACAACGGGCTGGTGGTGGGATGCTGCGGTAGCGCGGCAGCTCGCAGAACGAAGAACACCCGCCGGTGGGTGGAACGTAAGCGAAGAGGGAGGGAAAGCCGAGGGCGCAGGGCAGCAGGATGCACAGCGTTAGAAGTCTCTTTTTGCGTAAATGCGGCAGGAAAGCCGCACGGATGGGCGGAGGAAGCAGGGGGTGGGGAGGAAGTGGAGGACCAACTGCAGCAGCAGAAGAGACAGCGCAGCAGCAGCACCACGTGTTCCTCCTTCTCTGTCGCGAAGCGGCCACGGGAAAGAAGACGGAGAAGCAACAGAGAAAGAAAAAAAAGGCTGCTGCAGCCACAGACGCCGCGGGAGGACCGTTGCTGCGACGGAATCATGAGCCACAGAAAATAAGAAAAGTTTGTATTTCCGGGGGGAAATATCCAACGGGAAGAGCAGGCGCAACAGCAGCTCACATACGAAGGAGCAGCAGCACGCCGCAGCTGCGCGCAATGCATACCAGCAGTATGGGCGCCCAGGCTGCCTGCCCCAGCAGCAACGGGCACAGCAGGACGAGAGAGCCACGGGAACAGCAGGAGCAGCAGCGTAGTTGTAGTATCACACAGGAGAGTAGTTGCTGCAATGGCAACAACAACCACGCCGTGCCTCCTCCCCCTCTCTCCCGCTCCTATACTCTCGTACTACACCTTTCCAGCACGCGCGGTAGCGCTGCCGGAGGTGCCCTCTGCAGGTACACCCGCACAGGCCCAGTCTTCCTCCGCGTTGCTGCGGCTGCGGTAGTAGTGGACCGCCGTGGCTGCTGCCGCTTGCGGCCGCTGCTGGTGCGCTGCAGGGAGTATCTAGAGTTGCGGTCGCAACAGCAGGGCTGCTACTCTTTCATGGCAGCTGTTACGTAGCAGCTGTCCAGCGTGCCCGCCGGAGCAGCGAGCGCGCAGAATTGTTGCCGGCGCCTCCTACTTGTTGCGCGCAGAAGCTGCGGCAGCTGTTGCTGTGGCTGCTGCTGCTGCTGGTGCTGCTGCTGTGTGAACACCCCGGGAAGTACGGTTTGCGCTGTTCGTGGACGCGTGTGGTGGCTGTTTCTCTGGGGACAATAATTCAGCTGCTGTCCCTCCTGCTGGTGCGCTGCTGCGGAACGAACTCGGCACTTTTTCTTCTTCTCCTCGGGGGGAGCCCGCGTGGGGCGACCGCGGCAGCTGCAGGAGGACAACCAGGGCTGACGCGGCACTTGGGGAGGAAATCTCTCCTATCCCATGCCCTTGACGAAGGTTGACCGGCGTCGGCGAGCGCCAGCAGCAGCCCCCACGAGTGGAGGATGTTACATGTATGCGCAGGGAGGGGCAGCGAGAGTGGCGGGCGTGATGCACTTCACAGAGGAAAGGCGTCCCTCCGCAAAGACGCGTGTGTCGGGACGAGAGGCCACGTGCTTCTGCTGCTGGTGCTGCTCGGGAGAGAGCCTGCAGCAGGTGAAGCGGAAGTAGAAGCGGCGGTCACAACGACACCTCGCTGTCCACGACTGTGCTGCCGTGGTGAGAAGAAGAAGAAGCCGCCGCTCCTATGTGTACAGCGGGCTGGGAAGTAGAAGCAAGGCACGGGAGCGACGCTGCAACAGTGGTACCCGACGAACTGCATGACTAGCAGAGATAGCAGCGTAACGAGGACAGCAGCGGCTGCAGCAGTCCTCCGCGGCAGCAGCACCTGTTCCAGTGTCGCCGCCGGAGAGTCGAGATATATTGTGAGGTCGTCGTACGAGCTAGAGCTCGTGCAGAAAGCGTCTTGCGACGGCGGCGTAGCGGTAGCAGTGGGACCGATACACACAGCAGCAGCAGAAAGGAACCGATGAAGCAGATGTGCTGCCTCCGGGACCTGATGCTACGCTCGTCACCGTGGAGTTGTGTGTAGTAACTGCAACGCGACGGTCGCCGTTTCCCGGCGAGCACGTGCCCCTGTCTCCTTTGTATTCGTTCTTCAACGTCTGCAGGCAAGCGCAGCAGCTGCAGCGCGCAAGTGAGGGTGGCACAGCAGTGAAGGCGCACGCCTTCTCTTACCGGGGTCCTCGGTCCCTTACCCCGGCCGCCACGCAGCAGCAGCACCTCCGTCGCTACAAAGCACGAGGCAGCAGCTACCTAGCAGCAAACGCACTGTGCAACAGTAGGGAAAACAAATCTTGGCGGAGAGCGGCAGCAGCAGCGACACCAGCAACGGCAAGCGTGGCGTCCTGCTAGCGCGCTATACCAGCAGTAGCAACAGGAGGCGCGCCAAGCCACCCACGCTGTCCCACTTTGGCGCCTGCAGTGCTGCGGCGCGTCTTCTCAGCAGGGAGAACTGCTCGTACAGCTGCGGCGGTGTAGAACGCAGCAGACAATAGCATCAACAGGAGGGCCTCTCCCTTCTGCGTGGCAACCACGGCAGGCACGTTATGAGTACACACTTAAGCACATACATAAAGTAGCAGCTGCTGTTGGTCGTAGCCACGAGTGAGTGGGGGAAGTAAGAGGGATCACGTGACTTCGTTACGACCCAAAAAATAGAGTACACAACGCTCTTGATACGCAGGACAAAGTCGATCTCTCCTTGATCCCTACACGGCAGCACTGCTGCATCTGCCGGCGCGGGGAAGAGCCGGCCGGCGGGTTTCGGTTCCTGACGGGACTCTGCGGTGCCGGTGCTGCAGCTGCTGGTTTTACAATGCTGGTGTTGCAGCAGAGTAATATGCGAACGCACCAGTGGAGAAATGTGCGTAAGCTTGCCCCTTCTTTTCCGCGCGAGATACTGCTGTCTTCTTCCGGTCTGCCGCCTGTCCTCGTCTTGTAGTTGGTGGTGGCTCCTGGTGCTGCTGGCGACCCCGGCTACGTCGAACAGCTTCAGTTTCACCCACAGTAGAACCCAATGAGGCGTCTCCCTTAACGCTTCAGGCTGGCTTCATAGAGAAGGAAGAACGAAGTGACACTCCACGTACGTGTATACGTCCATGGGTGTGGGGTAGAAAGAGCGGTCCACTCATACACGTGTATGCACTAGACGATCCGTCTTCTTCACTCGACGGAGCAAAGAGATGCGCTGGTCAGCCTTCCCTTGCAGAATATATATATATATATGTATACATACACTTCTGTGTGTGCGTTGCACGTGTAGACGAGTCAAGCGCCGTGCGTAGGCATTCTCGTGTAGTCTTCTGCGAATGTGATGATACACATTCACATTACACTTGTGCAGGCGGATATTATGTAAACAGCCAGATGTAGTCTGCAGGTCCAGCCAGCATGTCCGCTATGCACATTTTTATGGCTTTCACAGCTGCAGATGGATATACATATATATATATATATATATATGTATGTATATGCAGGATGATCCCCGCCTCTCTGCGCCTGCCTCCACGGCACACGTAAATAACTCCGCGTGTACGTTGTTTTTCGTCCTTCAGCTAGCTCCCCGTACGTACATACGTGACAATCTCAATCACCAACATCAATCCAGCTACACACGAGACAGAAGAAAACTTTTGCAGATGCAGGTGCTTCCTGTGTCTCTAAATACAGCCTTACCACCTGTTGGGGAGCTCACTATGTGGAGGAAGCGTCACCTTTCTCTGTTTCTGTCTTCCTCTTCTACAGGAAGACGGCATTTACATGCGGAAGTCACCTCTACTTTGGGCTGGCAACATTAGATGTGTGACGACGTCCACTGTGTCACGTGAAGTAGGATCTGGGAAGGCTTTTTCGTGCACACTTGCAGGCTTGCTACCTCAAGTATGACTGCTAGCGGGAATGTGCGTTCTATTTGGTGAATGTAGCAATTCTAGAGCAATTCTACCAGCAGTTTTTCTGATACCCGGCAAAGTCCGGAAGTGAAGACGTTGCTCGCAACCCTGTTGTATGCTGTTCACGTGTGGAAACGTGTCTCCACACAATAGGATTTTATATAACACAATACCTTCCACACCGGTTACTAAAGGGCTCGCGCTGGAAGTATATTGGGACTGTGCTATGTACAGAGGAAATCTTTATATGAGGCCAATCCCCCGCCTTGTAAACATGGAAATTCTGGGTATGAACACACTCCACGTCTTCAGTCGAATTTGTGCGTATGTGAAGGCGCTATCTTATCAGCTAATGCACAGCCTCGGTGCGACAGTACATTCTCAAAAGAATTAACGAGGAATGCGCTCGTACAAAAATGCCGTCCTAACACTGAGTCACAAATTCCATGTGGGGTCTACCCGGAAAACATAGGTTTCCCACGTGCGAAATGTCATTCCCTTAACGGTATAAGGTTGCCACACATAAAAGAGGTTTTTCAAATACCGACTCCTAGATGATGATATCTGTTGCTTCCTCTGAATTTGGAATTCTCCCTCAGCAACCCCTGTAACATTCGTGCGGTTAGCTTTATTCTCTCAACGTTACTCTGTGGAGCGTGGCCTCCTCGCTCCTGGGACACCATACCCACACAGATAGGAAGCATGGATTTTTTTCATCGTCTCACCATGTATACGTTCTCACACGTGTGTTTACACGTAAATATATATACTCTTAGAGCTGTGAGCCTGAAGGTACACACATGTATTCCGAAACACACATAGTTTAGTCTCTCCTAATTTTGCGGCGCATCAGGTCTACGTCTTGCATTTCCACTTCGTTGGGCTGACGTATATACCCAAGTGTAAACGAAGTGGAACTTTTTAGGATACACAAAAGCCCACAAGTACGTTTTTATGCATCACGTTTGAGTACACGAGTGGAGACGTGCACACATACGTATGCTCGTGTCCACGTGCGTACGTGGACGCCTACAGTATCACATGTGTCTGCTTATTACATTATATGCGCGGTGATAAAGTCCGCCTACCTGTAACAACAGAAAACTAACACGACCTGCTTCAGCAGGCAGGTAAACATGGTCGCTCGGCTCCATGCAGACTGTGGCCTTCTTCCGTCACAAAACCTCTTCCCAACCGCTTACGAAGAAGGAGGTAGTTTGGGGTGTACGCTTCCACACAAGTAGCGAAGCTGCTCGGTATGTGCTGTCACGCAGGCTTACGTCGCTGTTTGACGGAAGTGCGGTGCAGCAAATGCGACGCTTCCCTTCGCAGCTGCTCTAAACCGCTGACATTCGGTGTTCCTGCTCGCGCTGCTGCCCGGTCAACGCGCGTCGCTTACGAACCTCAACTCGCCCGAAGCAAGACGATGGTCCACAGTGACCACCCGAACGTGCACTGCAGCTTCTCCTCACAGGGCGTCACCTTGTCGTTAGAGGCTTCTACGAGGTGTTGGTGAGAGGCACTGTTTCGCGCTGTTGCGCGCAAGCCCATCCAGCGTTCCGTCGACAGGTGAAATCCAACAGGTAGACATTTTCCCCGTCATCCCAGCGGCCGATAAAGGCGCGGACTGCGGCTTTGAGGTAGTAGTGACGGGGCAAGTGATCCGTGTACCTCATCGATGCAAGACGTGCACGGGATACACGGAGCAGCAAAAAGAGGAAGATGTGGTGTGCCAGGGGTAACAGGCAGAGTCCGCTCCTTGAAAATGACACTTTGCATTTAACAGGTACGTGTTCCTCTGCTCTACGTCCTTGCTCGGTGGAGCGGACCGAGCTGCAGGTCACCACTGTGTAGGAGTGAGGGAAGAACTTGAGGTGTCGACTTATTTTTGAGGTATCCTACTGAGCAATCGATGTCGCACCTGAAATGCAAATCCTTTCAAACCTGCGCACCGTTATCTTCGGGCGTCGGTGTTTGCAAATGAGCAGCGTGTGCAGCGAAAACACATGGGCGGATGAGCTGCTGAAAGGAAGCCCACTTCCGTTGACGAATTAGATGCAGTTTGTTCTGACAACCGGGAGTCAAAGATTTTCTAAATGGCTTCTGCACATTGGTAAGGTCGTGAATATCTGAAAGCCTCAACACACGGCTCTGCGCGTGCTTGTGCTGAAAAGGTCGTTTGGCGAGGTACCCAAAAGAGTGCTGGAAGGCGTGTCACCTCGTAGTATGGGTGTATAACACTAGAGGGCACACGTCGCATTGCGAGCAGTGGCTGACGCTGCAGCTTGCGCGTCTCCAGCACTCCACAGATGGTGTGGCTGTAAACGTGACTCTGTGCGAGAATTTAGGGAGACGGCACGCACACACGAGACGTGGACCCAAAACATGATCTTGAACATCATATCGAGGCACGAGCAATATGGGCTTCCGTTTGATACAGACGCTTGCACCCTGGGACAACGGGGTAGATCACAGAAGCGGGTGTACTTTTCCTGCACAGAACCACATCTCTACATCTACACCTCGTACATACGAATGTGTCGCGGATGCGCTATAATTCTCGAACTCACTTCTGTGACAGAGTAAAAATCATCTTGACAAGCTTGATCCTTGCTTGTGAGGTAGCAGTGCGCACACACACGTTCGTGCACATAGGTACATACGGCTACGTACGTATGCATATATCCGCATACGCGTGTGTACGTATATACTTACATATATACACATACACATAGGCAACGTGCATACCTCTCGACCGCATCCAGTACGGCTGGTGGTTCGCAACGGACGTAGTCACGTCTCAGTATGTGCTCAGGGATGCAGGCGAGGATGAACCTACCGCGCGGCTTGTCCGAGCGAGAAAGCACCGGAGCATCATCGCTTGCAGCGGCAGCAGCAGTAGTGCCTACTTGCAGTTCGGCATTGGTGCTGCTGCTGAAGAAGAAGAATTGCAGGGACAGAAGCCTCGGCAGGAACGAGAGGATTAGGTGACAAGGGAACCGAGTGGAGGAGCCGCTGTCATCCACAGCCAGCATAGGCACAGTTGTGACACTTAAACAACTGTTAAACAGAAGAAACGCAACACATGACACACACGTACACACAAGCGTCATCTACAGCTGGCACAGGCATAGCTACGAATGTTTGTTACCGGAGAGTAAGCGTTAAACATTAGAGATCCAACACACCAACATTCTGACCAAAAAGTGGACAGGTTCGTATGGATCTCTGTTGCATGTGTGACGGCACGCCGGTAACGCCATGCGTCATAGAGTTGGTATCACGTTCACATGACACCTCATCAAAGCTCCTGTTCCGTCCTCTACGCAGAAAAGAAACGCCGCGTGCCAGTGTCGCTGCCATCTAGGCGTGCATGGGAAACAGCGTACCGGAGTATGTATGCTTGTACACGTTGGTCGTGTATACGTGTCTACCGTTGTCCCCTCACCCAGAATTGCGAATCCTTCGCAGCGAGTTCTATGCCTAACCATGAAGATCCAACCACCAGCAGCCAAGAGCCGTTCTTTCAGGCGCGAGGAGCATACAAATAGCTCAATATGTACCCGGGTATCGCCAGCCTCTCGGTGCTGCCTGGACGCCGCAAGTGTGAAAACAAACGAAGAACGCAAACCAGATTCCCCTTCTCCTGTGACCGGCTCTAGTTATCCAGACGCAGACCTGTGCACATTACGAGTCAGTTTGTATGGCGCTCCCCCACGCGTCTCTGCCCACGTGTTGTCTAAGCTGATGTAGCCCTAAACTATACAACACAATGGGATCTGTTCTGTACATGGAGAAGTATGAACAAGACAACGGCGTCCATTCATTTGAAAACCAGACTCGTGGGGTGTGCCCCTCTGTGGTGATACGTCCCAATAAGTATAGGTACACACACACGCCGTTCACTTGAGTAATACTACAGTATCCAGCAGGTGTAGATGCGCAACCGTGTAGCTTATTAAGAACTCTAGCGTGAGCAACAACCTTGCCTGCTCAGCAGGTCGTGCAAAAGAGGCCCCAAGCAACCAAACTGAATTGCGTGACCAGGCAAAAAATCAACGCACGTTCCACACCAGCGTCCCGGAACAGAAGTTCTCCGTACACAGCCACACTTCTCTACTGTTTACGAGTGTCAGTGTAAAAATTGGATGTGTATTATCATCCGCCACTGCCACGTCCTGTTTACCTTTATACGTATGTAACTCGATGATGATATCTACAGGTAAACACGCATAAGCAAACAGGAATGTGCTTATATCCATACGTGCGTAGACGTCTGCGTACTGGCGCGTGGGAATGCGCCGTTTACATTTTCAAAATCTCACACGTGCTTCCCGTAGTAGCAGGTAGGAAACCTGCGTGCGAACTCCAATCGAGGCCGGTATCAGCAGAAGGCAGCCGCTTTTCGATGCCGCACGGAGCGTATGTGTTTAACGTGTCTGTGTGTAAGTTCTTACTCTATCAGTTTGACCTCCTTCCTGCAGCTGCGTATACGTTGCCGTTAGGAGTAGAATCACCGTTGTGATTCCTCGCCGCTGTGCGCGAGGCGGTCACCTCGTCGCAGCTGGTTTTCTCTGCTGCTCGAGTATGCTATTGACAGTGTTTGCCGCTACCCCTATCATGGGGCGAGTGGCGCGCTGTTCTAAACAATGGCAATTGTGCCTGTGTCCGACTGCTTATCTTCTTGCCGCATACATAGGACCGATTCGTTTTCCAGATAAAGAGACTCTGCCCGGTAAAAATGATGTTTTCTGAGACAGGAAGACTGACGATCTTCCAGTCACTGTCTTTGTCGTTCCGCAGGACATTCGTGTATACGTGCTCGTGGTGCTGGCCAAGCGACCCAGAAGCGTCCCCATCAACTTCCACCCTGCGCGATCGGGATCCACGTGTACGCTCGCATACAAATGTACTTCTTAGCGGATATCACATGGACGAATGAAATCCCTTCTCTTTCATGCAACTGAGTCTACTGAGAGGCGTGGTATTTAAGGCGTGTGCTCCACTGCCTCCGCTGGAATCAAGCAATAACGATGTCTGTGGTCTATGCTGACCAAGCGCTGGCTGCCCTCCAGAAGACGCATGTGTACAAATATCCATCACACGTGAGACAAAAGTGTTTTCATACTCAAGTCATACTCAAGTTTCTGCATCTCTTAGGGCGGCTGCATCCGTTGATGCCTTCTAGAATATGCGGCATAACGGCAGCTGCACAGTGTTGTTACGTTCCTGCTGCTATTGCTGTTTCTGCTGGTCAAGAAAGACCACCTGAGAGGCAGGGCGTTGCTGATGCCTTTGACACACACCCAAGTGATGTCCCCTGGAAGGGTTTTAGGAACTAATGCAAAGCGGAAATGGTTCCTTCCACCTCCGTCTCGTGGTTCAAAGAAACGATGCATGTTCATCAACTGCGCGGTTGTGTCACCCGTGTGCAAATATATATACAGCTCCGGGTAAACACATACACACATGCATACATACATACACACACACACACACACACACACACTAATGGGGGCGCGACAGGAGATAAGGCGGTGGGTGATTTTCGAGAAGCAAACGGACGTCCCGCATTTTGACGTGGTAGAGTTTGATACAAAACTTCCTGGACGGCCTCTCCACTCGACACGCACAGCACCACGTATATGCCTTGTGTGCATCCAGTGCACTACAGAAGCGGTCGATCCACAGAGACCACATGCATGGGTCCACCTGTTACCAAGTTAATGTACACGTAATAGGTGTATGTGAGGCATATGTGGTGTGAACACACTTTTGTCATTCCAGGAGGAATAGGTGTGCACTTGGGTACACGCAGGTAAAAAGGGGATTCCACAGGAAGTGCAGACAGAGACAGATGAAAGGGGAGTTTTCTTGCGAACACTTGAGAGTACAGGGGATGTACAAGTGACTCTCATCATCTCGCCTCCAACGACGCGTAGGAAGGAGAAGGTCGCCGGTGTAGGTATACCGCATTTACACCGTGTTTGCCGTGCAATGTGCTCAAGCCAAGAAAACGATCTGCTGCCGGTGTCACTCAAAATTCACCAAACGACCTTCTTCTTTCTCTTCTTCCCTATTGCCTCTGCACCATTCTGGCGTCTCTCTAAAGCCGCGCGCTGCCAGACGCGTACGCGTATACACATGCGTATACATATATACACATGTGTCTACATGAGTGCATGGTTCACTGCTCCAACGTAGACATGCACGCGTACCTGCAAAGATGACTATTTGCAAGTGTACACGTATAGACACATATGTGTGCACGTCCACAACTGCTTGTCGACGTCTACTCGCGCGCGTGGAATTCCACGTAGCCTCCCCAAGCTTCGCCGATGTCTCCAAGCGTGTGCACACATACAAGTGTACCCGCGTGAGGGGATAGGTCTCCTCCACACGTGAAAGTCAGCAGAAACGAGGGCAGACACAAGAAATGGGAGTATCGATTTGGAGCAGCTACGGATAGGGAAGGAAGGGCAGCACCGTACAGCAAAGCAGCCCCAGGACCAGCACCGTGACGGCCGGCCCCCATACGAGCGCCCAGTCGCCCCACCTGCAACGCATGCACAGCCTCACAGTCGTTGCAGGATTCCTGACCTGCAGATGACGTTGGAACTTTAAGTTCTTTCTTCTTCGCCTTCTATGATTCGAGCTACCAGTCCACATGCCTACCTCGGTTCTGCTTCTCTGCGTCGTTTCTCTTTTCCGTCCTATTTCTTCCCTCCCGATGTCTTTTCCCGTCCCTCTCCTTTTCATTCTCCCTTTTCCCCTGTCCATCTCTGCGGATATTGCTAGTAACATCTGCGCTATCCTGACAGACGTCCGCTTAAGAGAAATACCTGTCTTGATCCCCCTCCTCCTTCGGCGTTCGTCCGCTTTCTTTTGTTCTCTCTGTTCGTGTTTCCTCGAGACAATTCATCAACATGCAACGGACCTCCCCTTCTCTCTCTTTTCCTCCCTTTTTCTTCTCCCCTTCCGCTCTCTTTCTGCTCGTCTCGGGTCTTCTTCACGTACCGCGTGTGGCACATCGGCGTGTGCACTAGACTGACAAGCACAGCCAGCGATTTACTTCTGGCGACATGAAAATCTGCAAAGGAAGGGCTACCTACAAGTGTGCGCACACGAAGAAACACGCGCCCGTGGGTGTAGAAATGTTGACGCGCACGTGGGCCTGTGCAGAAGCGGTACATCCACACGAACTGCAGAGATAGAACGCTCCTGTTGGGCTCTAAGAGTACGTCAAGCAACAGCAGCCCGAGGATCAGGGCAGCAGCAATGGCAGCAGCCGTCGTACCAGCAGCTGTACTGCGGTGCCCTGCTTTCTCGCAGCAGCCACTCTGCTGTTCCTCTCGCCTGATACGGCGGCGTCTGCACAGCGCAGCAGCAGTGCCGGTTTCTCCTCCTGTTTTCTCCTCCCTCGTTTGCGAGGAAACGACAGCAGCTGCGCAGCAGCAGGACCGGTCGGCCTCTCTTCTCCTCTAGCTCTCTTTTCCACACTTCACGAGCAGCAGCAGCATTACGAGTGCGCTCCTGTTTCTTTCTCCCATATAATGGCAGCAGCCGCGTTCTCTGCAACTCCTGCCCGTCGCAGCAGCGCTAACAGCAGTCGTGTGCACCCTTCTGTGGCGCTGTTCGCCTGCTCCTCCTACCTTCTGCAGCCACGAACCTGCTGTGCTGCTTCCACGCCTCTCTCTTCACACGCCTGACAGCAGCAGTACTACTATTCCTCTACGCTTCCTCACAGGAGACGGGCAGCAGCAGGCACGCGGCGGAAAGCGAGAGAGAAAACGGTGACGGCCACACAAACAGAGAGACCAAGCAGAGAGAGGAAGAGAAATACCTACGATAAATATTGACCCTTTGTCATTAAGTTCCAAAATATATCCCACGGAGTCCTGAGAAGGAAGGAAAAGAACGACAGCAAACGGACGCCCGGACTTTTTTCCTCGCTTTCGAACACGCCTGCAGTTTTTTACACATGTATACGTCACCCACATATACATGTGTATATAGCAGCCAAACGCACAAACGCATAAATACATATATATATATATATATACATACGCGCAGACAGAGAGAGAGATAGACAAAGAGTACATATACATATGTAGCAACATCCACAAAGGCATGCCTATACATATATCATCCACCTACATACATAAACGTCGCAGCCACATTCGTATACGCACGTACATGCATTACATACATATCTACATTCATGTTTACACCCGAAGCATATGTACATATGTTGTATCCACACGGTATTATCCACTCACATATACATACATCAGCCACGCTCATATTCGTATGTGCGTACATGTAGATGGAGTACATATGCCTGTGCAGGCATATGGCCGTATACCTAGATGTGTTTCGAGCATGTACTCATACATCTTCGCTACAGCCCTAGACGCACACATACATGAAATTCGTATGTACGCATATGTAGCCATACGCACACACGTACACACGTGTACCTATATGTATGTATAGACCTATCAGATCGACGCATCCGAGTAAATAAAGCACGAGACTCATCGTATTAAAGCACTTCAAACATATAGACGTATAGATAATATATACGTACACGAAGCAGCTGCAGGCGTAGTACGTACCACATCTACCGAGAAGAGATGTCGAAGACTTGAACACACACACGTGGACGTACAGACACACACGCGTGACGAGGGAGGCGTCTTTAAGACGGTGGAACGGCGCCGCACAGACCCTGCGGCAGCGGGAAGCACCGGCCGGCAGCTACGCAGCAGCAGAGTCTGCAAGGAGGGGCACTTGTGGCGTAGGCGTACATATGCAGCAGCGCGGTCGTCCCTGCGTGGAGGTCGCGGAACTCAGTACAGATACCGACCGCTACATTGAAGATACTTTCAGCGAGAGTTGTCTCTAGAGCCCCAAGGACGTAGAAAAGAGATGTATGTACACGTATGCTGCCGGAGTAGTCTACACAGACACAGAGGGATAGAAAAAGAGAACTTCACACATAGCCACGTATATGTAGATATATACGGCTGGATAGAAACTGCGTGCGTCAGCGAGATAAAACAAATCGCCCCATACATATAGACGCGAACAGCCGTACTGAACCGCGTGTGTGAATGTGTACGCAAAAAGACATCGCTCTCTGTGTAGACGTCGCTCTGTCTCGACGAATTTCTCTCTGCAAGAAAAAACACGTCTTCACATCTACACACGTCTACACACAAACACACAGACATATACGTGCAAGCCAGTGCTCGTATACAGACCCGGTATACACACGCACACACACAGATGCACACCTATACAAGCCGATTCGACTCTACGTATACGGAGACGTAAACACATGTATGTCGTGGGAAGGGGGGACGAAATAACTCTCTATGCGAAGGCAAATACGAAAAAATGAAATGGCAAGGAAGCCTCGGGCAACGCGACGCGTCTTCGCATGCAAATAGTTTATAACCGCACAGACGCAGCCACAGGCACAAGACCTCTTCCGGCAGGTGCCTCAGATTCTGTGGAGTTGCGCATGCACCACCCGCACGAGGATTGCAGGCAGCCGTTCGACGGCATGCACCGCGTTGTCTGCAGGCAGACGGACACGCGCATCACGCGTTCTCCCGGCGAAGAGGCGTCGCTGGAAGCCCCTCCTCTGTGAGCGCATGCATTTCAAAAAATTGTGAGCCCCTGGGGTGCTAAGGTGCGCGCGGACACCGTCCACTGCATGCGCCGACACCGTTCACTGCATGCGCCGACACCAGTGCATGCGCGGTTTCGACCCCAAGTATGAGATTGCATGCGCCCACCGGATCGCACGCGTGTCAATACTCGCAGAGATTACGCTTGCAGGTTCGTAGGGACATGCGGAAGCTTGGACTATTGCACAGGGCCTCGTCATTGCATGCAGCAGCAACATGAGAGCCCAGATATCTCCAGACTTGCAAAACACACACAGAGACACCCAGCCGCATGCATTTTGACTTGACGATGTGGAGACGCAGCTAGCCAGTCCTATCCTCCTCTAGCGACGCGCTTTTTTTTTTACACGTGGGTGGGTGTGTCGCCGCACGCAAGCGTCTCTGTGTGCGTCTCTTGGGAACATCCGTCCCAGCAAGAGAATTGAGCTGCATGTGCGATTCTCGTGGCTTGACAGGAACGCATGCGCAGCTCTGTGACTGCATGCGCCGGAATTCCTGGGTACGAAGTATCGAATGCATGCACCCGAAGCCACTGCTGCTACTGTGTAAACACTCACCAGTTATCCCTCCCCGCGTAGCACATGCGATTGAGCGCCTCCGCGACATGGTGGTGGCAGTTGTTCCTGCACGTCCCCCACACGGCAACAGCAGCACACATGCAGCATCAACAGCAGACATGCAGCAGCAAGCATGCACCAGCAGCAGCTGCAGTCACGAAGCAGCGGCAGGAACGAAGCCGTAACATTACAGCAGAAAAGCACCAGCAGCAGCAGCGACGCAGCAGCAGTAGCGACGCAGCAGCAGTAGCGACGCTGCAGCAGTAGCGACGCTGCAGCAGTAGCAACGCAGTAGCAGTGTGCAGGAGAGCAGCAGCAGCAGCGTGACAGCATCGCAACACCAGAGACAACGCAGCAGCAGCAGCAGCACGAATAGCACGGCAGCACCCGCAACAACACCGCCTGTAAAGCGACAGCGACAAAGCAGCAGCAACGCAGCAACAACAGTACCAAGACCAGAAAGGCATCAGCAGCAATATAGCAGCTGCAGCACTGAAGAAAAAACAGAAGCAAAAGGCAGCCCCAGGAGCAAGTCAGCAGCTCCACGCCCTACGAAGCAAGATCCACTGCAGAAGAGGAGCAGCAGCAACAACGGCGAAGAGCAGCAGCGTCCGCAACGAAAAGCAGCGTTGGCGATAGTACTGCTGGATAGATAGCAGCAGCAGCAAAGCACCGGCGCAGCTACACAGCAGGAGTGGCAGGACGAGTAAGAAACCAACAGCAGGAGAAAAATAGCTGCAGCAGCGCCAGAAGTCGAGGGGGGGGCCAGCGCCTAGTGACCAGTCGCACCAGCACTTTTAAGAACAGCAGTGGCAGCAAACCGAGGAACGGAAGTAGCTGAGAAGTACACGCTAAAGCAGCGGCATGCAGCCGCCAAGAGCGAAGCAGCGGCAGCCGTTGCAGCCGTTAAGCAGAGCAGCAACAGCAGCAGCAACCGACTGCGTCCCTGTATTCACGTCTATACACATACACGCGCACGCACACAAGCATCAACGCGTCTACGCAAGCTTTGTCTCCCCATCTACCCTATAAACAGTATGTACAACTACTTATATATCAACGCATGCAGGCACACAAGTACACACACGCACACATATACAAATACACATGTATGTACAGATATCGACGCATGCAGCCACACAAGTACACACGAGCATTCACACGTATACAAATACATATGTATGCATATATATATATATATCAACACATGCAGCCACAAAAGTAGACAAGAACATTCACACATATACAAATACGTACGTATGTTTTCAGTGGGTAATAAGTTTTGTACACAGAAACGACAGGTAAGTAGCCGAGGACGAAGAAAATTTTGTAGGAAAGCGTCACTATCGGCACGCGTACGTTAAGAGGTTGTGAGAAGTGCGTCGAAACACGTCGTCCGCCTGTTCGATCGCCGCGTCGAACGCCTGCGCACGCCACATGCACCACCAGCAGCAGCAGCACAAGCGGCAGCAGTTGCAGCACCAGCAGTAGCACACGCAGCAGTCGTCCAAGCAGCAGCAGCATTAGTCGCAGCAGCAGCAGTAGTGGCAACAGCAGCAGGGTAGGTCGAGACCGCGGCAGCAGAGCAGCAGGAGCGTCGGCATCAGGGCGCAGCGCAGGCACCAGGCGCAATGATAGAGATTAGCGGACGCATCCGGAGGGAGAAACAGCAGCTGCAGCAGCGCTAGCAGAAGCAGCAGCTGCAAATGCAGCAGCGGCAGCGGCAAAAGCAACTGCAGCAGCAGCAGTAGCACAACAGCAGCAGAAGCCCAGCAGCAGCGAAGGCAGCAGCAGCAGAAGCACAGCAACAGCAGCAGATCACCGCGCTTGGCTGTTTACCTGGGGTCCTCCCGGTCGATTGACCAGCGCAGGGTTGAGATGCCAAACCTTCAGCGGCTTGTGAAATGCCATGCGGTCTGCATTTGCACACCAGCAGCACAGAGAGGCTGTTAATTCTTTCTCAAGAAAACAGCACGTCTACGAACAACTGAAAACATCTATTTCTTTATCTCTCTCTCTTCCACTCTCTCTCTATCTATTCATATATATATATATACTTGTATATGGGCCCCAGGCCCGCTCCCACTACTACTCCCGTAGTGTAGCTACAAGTAAAGTAACTACTGGGCAGGTCACTTACGCTTTGGCACATATAAACATACAAGCAGGCACATCCACATAGGTGAAGGTGACGCACGTGTGTGTCCACAGATGTATACGTCGTCTCTTGTTGGGACAACAGACGCAAAAAGAAATACGTTAGTACACCTCGTACGGTAGTAGGCATGTATAGATATACGTATGTGGAAAACGGGGCAGCTGCTGCAGCACGAGCGCGCCAAGAGAGGGAGGTAGCTGCTGCCGCTGCAGCGCCAGCAGAAGAGGTCTCTGGCTTGCTGCGAGCGCTTCGCCTGCTTGCGGGCCACGCTCCTGCTGCACTGCTGGAGCGCACATCCCGGCGTGCAGCAGGGGGGGAAGGAAGGATTACATCCGCCCGCTGCAGCGGCAGAAATATATGCAGCTGTTGCAGCAGAAACCGACCAAGCAGCTTCTGAGCAGTAGAGAACGCACGTAGCTGCTAACGGGACAGCAGAGTGAGGGCCTACAGCAGCTGCAGCGGCAGTGCGAGAGCAGATAGCTGCCACAGCAGCAGAGAGCAAGGAGCTGCTACAGCAGCAGCAGAGAGAGAGAGCAAGAAGCAACTTCTGCAGCAACAGAGAGAGAGCAAGGAGCTGCTACAGCAGCAGCAGCACAGAGCAAGAAGCAGCTTCTGCAGCGGCAGAAAAAGAGCACGCAGTTGAGGAGGCCTACCGATGCTGATGAAGTAGGAGCCGGCAAAGTCGTGCACGATGCCTTCGGACGTGCAGATGCCTGTGACGTCACAGCCACACCCACAACACTTGAACATGCGCCAGAAGCAGCAGCAGCACCAGAAGCAGCAGCAACAGCTGCGCCAGCAGCCGCAGCAGCGCCGGCAGCAGCAGTACCAGAAGCAGCAGCACGAGCCACGGGGCCCGATGTGCTGCAACGAATAACAATCGGAGGCATACAAAAAGAAGCAGCAGCAGCAGCTGGGCAGCAGCAGCACCAGTCGCAGCAACACGAGCTTCTTCAGCAGCAGCAGCACGGACCGGCCTGTAACACAACGAATGGCAGCAGCAGCAGCAGCACCCCTGCGGCCACAGCAGTAAGACGTGTGCTGCTGCTGCTCTAACCGTCCTCCTGTTGGTACAAACTCAGGCCCTGTCTGTTGTCCATTGGCTCTGCTCCTGCTGCTGCTGTACTTGCATGCGACTGCAGCACTCTCTCCTAACACCTGCTGTTGCTGCTGTATGGCTCCTGCTCCTGCGACAGCGCCACCACACCCGAGTTGCCTATGCTGCTGCTGCGCTGCCACAGCATCTGTCACTTTTCCTTTCCACGTAAAGTTGACGCTTCTCTAGGGCGGTGGTCCTGGTGCTGGTGCTTGCCGCTGCGTCTTAGCTGCTGCTGCTGCTGTCTCGTCGCAGAGCTCCTGTTGCCTTTATTCTTGATTCCTGCTGTTGCTACTTCGTTGCGGCTGCTGTTGCTCCTTGGTGCTGCTGCTTCTTCATCAGCACTGCCCCACCCTTCGTGGAGGCTGTTCTTGCTCGTGCTGCCTCGCGTCAGACTGCGGCTGCTGCTGGTACTGCTGCTCCGGTACCAATGCTGCTGCTGCGGCCTTTCCATACATATTGGCTCCTGATGCTAGAGATACTGGGGCTAGTATTGCTGTCGCCTCGGGCTTGCTGAAGTTGCCTTCATCATTACTTCTTCTGCCGCTGTTAGCGGCGGGAACTGTGCTGCCAGCGCCGCCGTAGTGTCTGCTCTGTTTGTTGCAAGTGCATCCGTAGTTTTGACTGCTGCTGTTGCTCCTCCTGTACCTCCTTCTGCTCGTGCCGCTGAGCTGCTGCTATAGATATTGGTGGTGATGCTCCGGGTAGACTTCCTGCCGCTGCTGTCGTTCAAACCTGCTGCCGCTGTTGCCGCTGCAGACAAACATAAGTACCGCTCTTGCTGCTGCTGCGGTTGCTGCTCGTGCGTGGAGTGCGGACAGGCCTGCTGCTGCTCTTGTTTCTGGGCATGCTGTTGTCGATCATGTAATTGCTGCTGCTGCGGCTCTGATTGCTGCTGGGGCCGCCCCCAGAATTGCTGCTGCTGCTACAATAGGTGTTGCTGGTACTTCTGCGGCTGCTGCTGCTCCTGGGGTCGATCCTGCTGCTGCTGCAGCTGGTGTACCAGCTTACCCACATGGCCGACAACGGGGAGGAGCGTGGTGATGCAAGGCAGGTACGTCCACACGACGCAGTACGGATGCTGCAGCAAACATGCACACACCCGCTCACATCCATGCCCACTGCGATTGTTCTGAATATCGCTGTTGTTGTGCTGCTGCTGCTGCTATGTTGCTGTTGATGCTAATGTTGCGCGTGCCGCTGCTGGTCCTGCTGCTGTTGCGTCTGCTCTGCTTCTCCTTCTTCGGGTGTCCCGGAGACACGCAGGAACATCTGCGAAGCGGCTCAGATGCCGAGACCTGTAAAACGTTATCTAGTGCAGTCTCTCTCTACAGCCGGTCTCACAATACATATATATACACCTGCATGCAGATACGCGCCCCTATACATCTTTTTCTGTACATGTCTATCCTTCTATATTTCTATATGCATGTGTCTTTGCTGTCTGTGTGTCCTTGAACACGTATATATATCTACCACGTATATACGCAAACTTGTATGTATACGTTCGCGCATATCTTCCTATCTATCCCTGTATATATATATATATATATGGACATTGCTCGGGCTACCTGTTTTCCTTGATATGCCTATATACATGTACCAGTTGTTTATATCTTCTGTAGAATTTCTCGTGCAGCGACGTCTCTACATATACTCAAATACACATCCATTACATATATACATGTATTGGCGCATCCTCATATAAACAAGCATATATACAAAGGCATATGTATTGCTAAGAACAGCCAAACTTTCTTCGCGACACCTATACATACATAGACAGACACACATATACATGTCCCTCTCAATACGTCTTCCCCACATTTATATATATGTACACAGTTGCATATACACCTATATATATGCATGTGTATATACATATATATGCATCCATCCATACTTACGCATATACGCATATGAATATGTGATCATCTACAAGTTTCTACCCACAGATATATACGACTAAATATACACGTATGTAACAGCCAGGCAGACAAGGGTGCTCCTATTACTGCTTCTAAATACAGAAATACATATATATATGTGCATGTACGTATATATATATGCAAGTCCCATACATACATTTACAAGAATAAATCTATCCGTATACAGAAGAGACGCATAGACGCATGTGTAGATACAACTGGTTCTATATACGTATATGTATCAAAACACATAGAGATATACACATATACATACCTGGAGACATATATATATGGATAAATTTCCACACATTTATACAGTGATAAACAATCAGTATATATATATGACATGCATACGAATGTACGCATCCAAAGGGTTCTACACATATTCTTCTATACACACATGTATATGAATTTTTACACAGATAGGAAATCAATCAGTATATAGAAGGGACGCATGCGAATGAGCTCGTACAATTCTCTTTGCACATACATATATATATATACGAATAGTCTCACACAAACATACACATACGTACAAATACTCAGCAGAAACTTTCTCCACGTATATGTGAGAGGCATATGACGGCGGACGTGCAGATGTTTCCGCGATGTATTTCCGCGGTGACCAAGGCATGCTGCTGTCCCTCAGACTGAACTCTTTTCATACATATATGCGTATATATTTGCGTATCACGTAGACGCAGATACCCAGGGGCAGCCTAAATACGTGTAGGTATGTCGTAGGACCTATTATTGCTGCAGAAGCAAACGCAGGCAGCTGCTAACAGGACGACAGTTGCAGACGCCAAAAATTGGAGGGGCAGTTAGAGGCGTCGCCTTTTTGATTTTTTAAATTTCTTTTATTTATTCTTCTCTTCCGCGTCTCTTCGTTGCCGGTCTCTCTGCAGTCAATACGTGCGGACCGCACCCTACACATACATACACACACCTATACACATATATCTTCGCATATCCTCCCTCTCTATAGAAACAGCTACATGCGTACATAAGTAGGTGTGCATGTATGTGTGTTTATCTTCTACTTCTCTTTCGTGTGCCTTTGTCGCCTGTCCTCTCTGTGTTCCGCTATCTTCTCAATTTCAGACAAACATGCATATATATATGTACCAGTTGGTGTCCTTGCCTATATATATATATATATACGTACATCTACAGACGCACGTTTACAGGTACACGTCTACGCAGAAACGCAGAGGTATACGACTCCTCCTTTGTATTTTCTTGTTTTCTTCTTTTTCTTCCATAACTGCTTTCCTTTTCATTTTGACAAGAGTGTGTATGTGTGTCTGTGTCTGTTCCCGAGCTGCTCATGCGAGCAGCTCCTTCTTCTTCCTGCTGCACGTCTTGTTATCTTCTTTTCGTCCTCTTCTGCTGCTGCTGCTGCGAATGCTTCTCTTTCTCGTTCTCGTTTTCCTCTTTGAACTGACTGATTTCTTCCTTCTCTGGGGGGGACAGGAAGACTTACACGGTCGCGTGGAAGAGAAAAGCGGCTGCTCACCGACGAAGGGGAGGGCAACACCGCGCCGTCGCCACGCCTCCGCGGTGCTGCTGCTTCTGTTGGTGAGCAGCGCAGTTGGTCGTCAGTCGCAGCAGCGCTCGCCTCTGCACAGGACATGCAGCCCACCCCGCGCACCAGAAATCCCACTACGAGACGCAGAAGGAGAGCCGTCGGCAGCAACACGTCGCGGCGACGGTGACGAGGAAGAAGAAAAAGAAGAGACAGCGGCAGTGCAGCAGGTGCGGCTGAGGTGCAGCAGCAGCAAGGAAAGATGACGGTGCGTCGCAGCAGCAAGAAAAGACGACGGTGCGACGCAGCAGCAGAAGCAGCACCAGCAGCCGGTGCAGCGGCAGCAGCGACGCAGGAGGACAGCAGACATACCAACACACACAGACGGCAGCAGCAGCAGTGGCAAGAGAATAAGCAGGAGCAGCAAGTTACGGGAATTCCCAGCTACATCCGCAGCAGCAGACGCAGCTGCGGCGCAGCAAGACACACCGAGCAGCAAGAAAGGCAGCCGCTGCAGCGCACACGAGGCGACAAGACGCAAGAAAAGCAGCAGCAGCAGCAATGGCTCCACAAAGTAGCAGCAGCAGCTAGCGCGCGGGGAGCAGCAGAGGCGGCAGAAACACTTGCTGAAGCAGCAGCAGCAACAGCAGCAGCAGCAAGGAGAGCAGGTGCATCGGCAGCCACAGCAGCAGCAGCAGGGACGGCAGCTGCGGCAGCGCGGACATTAGAAGCAGCAGGAGCCACAGCAGCAGCAAGGAGAGCAGGTGCAGCAGCAGGGAGAGCAGGTGCGGCTGCTGCAGACGAGGAGAGAGCGACACGGACACAGCAGGGGAGAATTTTTTGCACCGTAGAAATCCAGGTCCTAAACGCCCACGTATATATATATATATGTTAACACGTACACATACATGTATATGGGTAGGTTAGATATCCACATAGATGGAGGAAGAGGCGCTAAGATGTTGACGTGTGAATGGGAGATAGGCGGTGCATGCATGCGAGAGGGGAGTCAAAAATTGTGTTGGGCTGTTTGCAGGCGGAGACACACCCGTCCGCACACATACGTCTCTACACACGAAAAATTTTAACTTTTTTAGCAGTTCAGAAATTCACCGACTTATTGTCACCTCTCCGGCAGCAGGTTCGCGGGATGTGCGTGCCCCGTTGCCACTCATAAACTCTGTGTTGCATGCGCTTCACAACCGTCTCTGTAGTTCTCCTGGACCTCTCCAAATATATACACATATATATTATGATGTTGTCATCAGTCCTTAGTACATAGGCACACCCACGCATGTTCTCCTGGACCTATCTAATCTATACATATATATATTTGACGGTCCTTAGTACATAGACACACCCGTGCAGGCTCTCCTGGACCTACCCATACATATATATACAAATGAGTATTTAAACGGCCCTGAGAACATAGAGATACCCATGCAAGAGGGTTTCTGCTGCACATATATATATATATATATCGTGGAAGTTCTAGGACACAGAGACAGTTCAACATGTGTGGCTCGTGAAAGCCCGCGTATACACACATATATCTTGATATGTCTGAAGGCATACACACATCCTGGTCCGTAGATATATATGCATATATTGATCTCCTGCATTTTCTTATTACCTTCATATATCACCACTTAAGGCGCCTGCGCCCACACATACACATACATATATATATATATATATCAATACACACACACACACACACAAATTTCTAATGAGGTATACAAGTCCACACACGTGGTAGCTGCGTCTGTGTACACATGCAGCCTCCTGCAGGTACATATGTAGATACCTCCTACGAGTCCATATCGGTTCTCTGTTGTGAAGAATCAAAGAGTGTGATACACGCATACTAACGTATATATTCGTATTCAGACACGAGTAAAGGGGAAGCCGTACACACCAGTGTATATACACATACAACTACTCGAAGGTAGTCCATACATATATATATATATATCAAGATATATATATGTAGGTATGTAACTATTAAACGGTAGTCCACACATATCAGTACACACATATATATATATATATTCTGCTATGTACACATGCGTGCGTGTGGGTGTTGCCAACGTCCACTGCCAGTAGTTGCATGCATGCGTGTGGGGTTTGTGTGGGGACGCCGAGCGCGGGTGGACGCGACGGTGAAGAGAAGACTCCCCCTCGAGACTTCACGTTGTACGAGGAGACGGAGAGGACCAGAAGGGGTCGCAGACTTACGACTTGCTGCTGTTTGGCTGCTTCTCCGGCAGTCTGCTGCTGCTGCTGCTGCGCTGGTGCTGTTGCTCCGCTGGGGCTGCTGTCGGCGCTGCTGCTGCTTCTCCTGCGGCGGCAGCTGCTCGGTAGACGCAGGGGAACTCATCTTCGATTTCTCGTCAACTCTTCCGAACTTCGTTTCACCACCCCGGCGTGGACTCGAAGGGCAGCCAGTCCCTTTCACTTCTTATCACATACAATATATCTGTGTAACGCCTATACTGCACATCTATACTGAGGCATACCCCCACCTCACTTCCAGTTGCGATGCATGCGTATACTAGCAGCTACGCCTGGGTTCATATCCACATAGATCTGGCGATGGAGCGGGTGATGTGCTATTATAGGGGACCGCGCGTCTAAGATGTATACACGTGGATATTCCCTTATTCATACATATACGTCCACACATGCATATGAGTAGATGTGCGTATCCGCGTACAAAGAGAAGTCAATAGATAGATCAGCAAAGCCGCCGCACCAACCAGTACATACGCGCAGACACGTACCCCTCTACACCTACATATGATAGGACATCCATATCTATACGTGCATAGCAGTGACTATCCCTCTGTTTATACATGTATGTACGCACCCCCGTGGCCCCACGCAGGTAGGTTGAGACGGCTTTGTTCTCCAGTATATAGACGTACAGACGTACATTTCTACGTACCCATATATGTGTATACGTACATAACACCGACGCGCTGTCTACAGCTCTATACAAGTAATATAGGTGGGCAGCACTATCAAGAGAGATATATCCACGTCTCCTTCGGCCTGTAAGACGCACACATGTACGTGTTAATATGTCGTTGTTTTGTTCGCCAGCTGCGGTGCTGCAGACATCCGCAGAAAGAGAGGCCCTTCGCAGACGCCCGCTAGCTGCTAGACGGCCATAGCTGCCTGTGTGGGGCGGACGCAGAGACGAATGTACGGAGAAAAGACTGGCTAGCTGGTGTGCGCCTGCGAAGGTTTGGAGAGGCAAATAGACGCCCTCCTCCAGGTGGCGACGTCGCAGGAGTGTGTTGTCTCTGTATGTGCTGTGTGTGGGTGCGGAAGATATATACGCATGCATGCATCGCTGCTGGCGAGCTCTGCGGCTATGCGTCTGCAACAGCAGAGAGGAGGACACACGCAGGTCGGCCGCTCTCTACCACTTCGCACATATCCACACGAATATCCACGTACTGGCGGCCAGCTTTCTGGCCCTGCAGCTGCATACGCATATATATATGTTTGCAGAGAAGGGGAGGGCGACACGCACACAGAGAAGCGGCTAGGGCTGCGGAGATTTATTTACGACGAAGCAGAAGGAGATGTCTCGAGCAGCGCTGTGGGGAGGGGGAGACGCATGCACAGAAGAAGAGAGCAGCACATAATATGTCGAGCAGTGGCTGGCCCACGGCTTCTTCTACGTATTGGCAGGCGACAGCAGCGGTTGGTCCGAGACTTCTACGTAGTAGGACGTGTGCAGTCGCATTTGAGAACATGCTGGTGGCCAGCGATGGTAATGATGGACATACACAGAGAGTCCTCTACGTGGCCACTACCTCCATACGCATATACACATGCAAATACAGAGAGAGAGAGGAGGGCATACGTGGCCTGCCCTGCGGCCATAGTAGAGAGACCGCAGAGGAGAGTACTGGCGTGTCCTGCTGGCGGGCTCGTTTCTTGAAGGCAGTTCGCTACGCCTCGTGCAGAAGGGGAAGTCCACCTCATCCAGGCGAGAACACGCCTCGGAGCAACGCATGCATGCATGCGCATGCATAGAGAGAGACGCAGAGACCAAGTGCTCTGCCACGCCCAAGGAAGGTGTTGTCGTGGGGGTACGAATTTCCCGGGGCGCCTTTCTACGTGGTGGAAGTTCCCCAAGTCATAGTCTACATACAGATGTAGACGGTGAGTACATAAAGAAGGAGTGCACGTGCGTTGTGTCTCTGTCTACCAAGTCTTAGAGAAAGGGAGACCGCGATTATATGGAAGACACACACATGTGCTGTGGCTGTGTCTGTACAGCAGAATCTCCCACTATACACACATGTGTGTATACGGTGACTACATAGGATAGATGACCGTGTGCTGGGGCTGCGTAGAGTTCCCCATGGACAGGAAACTTCTACGGAAGCGAGCTGGTATTCGTACATGCAGGGGGTCCTCTACTGTTGAGAGAGACACGCAGACGAAGAAGAGAGGAAGAGAGTTACACAGAGATCGAACAGGTCTATAAAAATGAAAACGTGTGTGTGTATACATGCGTGTGTACGTGTGCGCCTACACGGGTAATGACGTAGACAGCAACACGGCATCCGTCGACAGATGTACATCAAAACACACATCTACGCATATGTATGGAGTCCACGTGTGTAGACCTGTGCTGGCATGCACGTGTACCTGTTCGTCATGCGTGTATTGGGTGAACAACTGCAAACCTCCCTCTCCTGCAGCAGCAACAGCAGCAGACGCCTTGTCTCCTTCTATACGTACACAGATGTATGTATATGGAGGCGCACGCGTAAGTGCGAAGATTAATGGATGTATACAGATGTACATGTGTGTGTATGTATGTACATACGTATGTACGTGTGTCTCGAGATTATGTATGGAGACTATGCGACTGGAGGTAGACACGCTTCACCGGCTCCTTCCGGATGCCGCTGTCTTCCCCGCGTGCAAGGCGTCTGCTGCTGTTGCTGCTGCTGGAGACGGACGAGTGTCACGGCGGTGGGGCGCGTGCTCTGCTGCAGAGGCGCAAGCGCCGCTGCTCCAGCGGTCTGCTACGCCTCTTGCTGCTCCTGCGGCTCCACTGCAGAACTGCTGCTCTTCCTGCTCTTGGTGTTGTGATGCGGTCGCGCGCCTCTTGCTGCTTCTGTTGTTCTGCTACGCCTCTTCCTGCTCCTGCTGCTGTACTGCAGCAACGCTGCGCTTGCTGCGGCGCTCCTGCTGCGCCTGCTGCTGTGGCTGCGTCGGCGGGTCGGCAGCCCCTCGGACGGTCCCTGCTGTGCCCCCGCGGAAAATAGATCTAGTTGCGACTCCCCCTCATATTACCACACAGAGGGCACTCGAGAACTGCGCTCAAATTTTGCTGGCCACCAGAGTACCCAGGCGTACAAGTGATAGCGCTCCTGCCGGCGTTCTGCTGCAGGCGTGCACCTGCTGCTGTTGTCGCTGGGGGCACCGCCGAGGCGTCACGAAGATATTGAGTGAGGAGCAGGCAGGCTTCCGGGGTCTGCAGCAAATACTTTCGACGCAGTAGTTTTCCTCTAGCACAGAGGCAGAGAAAGAGACGGAAAGTTGGAGGTTCGCGAGGGAAGAACAACTGTAGCAACGGCAGCAACTGAGGGACTGCGTTGGGCTCGAGAAGTTGTCCCACACTTCTCCCCTCGGAACTTGAAACTTGTGGAAGAAGTGATTCAGACGGAAAGACGTTATTGGTAAGGAGAGTTTGACGATTGAAACAAAAGAGAGAAGCGAAGTTATTACTTGCAGAGGCCAACTGGGCTCTGCCGCTCGGTGCCCACACCGCGCCGTAGTAGTACACATGTGTCTTCACCGGAGAAGGCAGCGCGCGACGTGAAGCGCAGGAAAAAAAAAGTAGACACCCCACTTCAACACGGCGAAGACTGCCGAGCAGAATGCGACAACAGCAAGGACGTGCGAAGCTGCAAATCGGCAATCACGGGAAGAGGAGTGGGTGGCGGGAGCGGTATGGATAGAAAAGGAGCGGCAGCGGAGACGCGGGGCGTCGTGTCACTGGCAGAGTTGGGAGAACCTTCTTATGGAGAGAAAATGGCGGCTGGCGCGCTCTGCTGGAGTTTTCCGTAAATGGCCGCTCGACGAAGAAGGCTGTCATCAGCTCGGCAGCGCAGCCGAGACGCCACGTACACACCGGCAGCAAGGAGAGACACGAGGCGGGCGGAGAGGCACTTGTCTGCAGCAGAGAGACGCAAAAAAGAAACTTGCCAGTCCTTCCTGGCAGCAGTGTAAATATCCGTCGAAGTGCCGGGAAAGACGTGGCAGCTAGACGGAGAAGTTGACTGTCCGCATGCTGGGTCGCGGACGGCGTGTTGCGCAGCAGCAGCGCCAGCACCACCAGGCGCCGCAGCAGCAGAGGACGAGCTCGCACCACACACTACCGTACGCCCGGAGCGAGAATATAGAGAGAGAGCAAAAGGGAGAAACTCCTTTTGCTCTCGAGCGCTTGGGCGGTGACATCTGAAAAGGTGGGAGACCCTCAAACGGTGCCTGTATGTGTAGGTGTGTGTCTGACAGCACGAAGGTGCACAGAAGAGAGCTGCCCGCGAGCAACGAAGGCCATTGCACCACGACGGTAGTACGGGGCTGCGGGCAGCAGCTGTGTCAGAAGGTCCCCTGTAGTGTCGCGATGCTTCTGTAGTGGTGATGCTGCTACAGGAGAGATGCTGGTAGCGCGATTCTGCTGCTGCAACGACGCTGCTGCTGCGGCTGCCACGCTTCTGCTAAAGTAACAAGGCAGCTGCTGATCCAATGTCGCTGGCGCTGCGATGCTGCTGCTGCTGAAGTACTGCTGCTGCTGCAACGCTGGTGCTGCCGTAGTGCTGCAGCTGCTGGAGCATTGCAGAGGCAATGCTGCTGCAATGCTGCTGTGCTGCTGTTGCTGCCGTTGCAGTGCTGCTGCCGTGTTGCAATGTTGCTGGTGTTGCAATGCTGCTCCCGTGTTGTTGCTGCAACACAGCCGAGAGAACTTGTTGCGGCGCCACTGCTGCTGCGCTGGGACTGCTGTTGCTGGTCTTGCTGGTGGCTTGCTGCTCGTGCTGCACCGGATCTCCTGCTGCCGCAGCGCGATGGTGATGGCTGGTCTGCTGCTGTGAGCCGCCGTTTCCTCGCAGTGTACTCTATCTCTGTGTGTGATAAAGTCGCCCACACGTCGCAGCTGCTGCTTTTGTTTGCTGCAGGCAGCCCAGCAGCAGGACCACTGGTAGAGAGCCACTACACATGCGTGTGTGGAGACAACTGCTGCTGTGCTTCTTCCCCTCCTCTTTTTCTGCAAGTGGGGGGGGCCTCGTGCTGCAGCGCACCCTGTCGTTCACCAAGTCCACATCTCCCGCTTTTCTACTGCTGGCTGCCCTTCTCTCCGTCGTTTCTTCTTCACTTCTGCTCCGTCCTCGCGCTTCTTCCTCCTGGTCGCACGGTGCCTTCCACCACTTCCCGGCTGTCCGCACGCCGGAAGCCGTCTCTTCTGCAGGGAGAAGAGGGCGCCGTGCAGCACAACCACAGGCGTGTGTCTATCTGTCGTTGTGTCTGCCGGGCGAAGAAATCACGACTTTTACTTCCGCTGCCTACTACGCACTTTACCTTCGAATAACATTTGGCTCTGTGTCTGTTCTTGCTGCTGACCTCCTCCTTCCCTCTCCTCTTTTCGCCTTTTCCGCAAACTTCCGGTGTACGTACACTTGAAACGACGTGTGCGTGTGTGTGGGGTGTGTGCGCGTTGTGCGCGAGCCGCATATCTGAAGGAATTCCCCCCGTCTCCGTCTTCTTTTCGGCTTGTACTTGGCGACAAAAACTTCCCTTTCCCCTCCCTTTCCTTGCAAATTTTCGCATCCGTCACTTCTCCCCCGCCCTCCTCCGTCCCGCCTGCTCGCCCCCTGCTGTTCTCGTGTCGTGCCCGAATTTTTCTCGTCGGTGCTGCTGCCTCTCCCCCTCCGTCTCTTCGTGTATGTGTGTGGAGGTGACGAAGCCGCAGCAACAGCAGCAGCGTTTTGACTCGACGCTGTTCAAAGTCGCGCGTACACATCGCGCCTCCTGCAGCGCAGATGCGCCGCCGCGTCTTCCCCCACGAGTCTAGCTGCTGCTCCTCCTTCTCTGCGTACACGAGGCCCCGCAGCTGCTTCTCCATTGCCGGGGCACCGACACACACAGAGATGCATGCGGCTCTCTGTCAGCAAATACGAATACAAAACGAAAGCAGCTCCTATCTATCTTCTCTTACGGACAAGTGTGTGAGCCCCACACGTATGCGTATGCACACACAAAAAAGGGCGCGCAAACTTCGGAACCTCCCTTCTCTCTCTTTCTACAGACATATATGTCGCGTCGGATTTTTTCCTCTCCCTCTATATATATTTATATATGTGTGAGGTCGCAACCTCCCCTCTCTCTCTATGTATATACATACATACATATATATATGTATATGTGTGCGGTTGCAACCTCCCCTCTCTCTCTATGTATATACATACATATATATATATGTATATGTGTGCCGTCGCAACCTCCCCGCTCTCTCTCTCTCTATATATATATATATATATGTGAGGTCGCAACCTCCCCTTTCTCTCTCCCTCTATACATACATACATATATATACATATATATATACATGTATATATATGTATATAGGTGCTGTCGCAACCTCCCCTTTCTCTCTCTCTATACATATATATATGTAAGTATGGGTGTGTGCTGCTGTGTGGCACTTTTTTTGAAGCAGGTGTAGAGGGGTAGACATGTCTGTGTGTAGGGAAGAGTTTCTTTTCAGCAGGTGACGTCTTGACGGACAGGAAGGTGTACGTACACACACATACCACCCGCTGCTTAACAGCCGACCGATGAATAAATGCAGGTGCCCCCTCCTCTCCCTTTTTTCCTCTTCCTCTGCGTCTCTTTTAATGTCTGCAACTCCGTCTACACACATATATACCTGCGCACATACGTGTCTAGGAGTAGAGCGTTAATGGGGCCTCTCTTTTGAGTGTGTGTGGCTAATTGCTGTTGCATGCGTGACAGGGCAGGTAGAAATAACGACGGCCCCGGTGGGTATGTATCCGTTGATATATGCACTCATCTTCTCCCACCCATATTACAGCCATCCATATTACAGATGCATGCATGCCCCGCATGTTTATTCATTCACCGAGTATACATTGGCGAGAACAAACTCTATATTCGTCTATCTATATGCGTGTATGTAGAGCCAGCTACACGTAGAAGAACTCACCTATATAAATGTAGTTGGAGATGTACCTGTACATACATATATATGTAGGTGTATACGTGGATGAGTGTATTTTCTGTAGGTATTTGTGTGTAGAGAGAAGCACGTGAGAGTTTGTGAAGAAGTTTAGTGAGATTCGCTCACTCACGTGTGTTGTAGCCTACGTAGTGGCAGCAGCGACCTTGTCACCGGCGTTTGTTGCTGCTTCTTTTTCTTCTGCTGCCTTCTGCTTCGTAGGCGGCTGGTGCCGCTTGTTGCCCCGCGCACGGCTCGTGCTGTCGCTGCTGCGGCTGCTATTGCGCTACTACTGCTGCTGTTGCTGTGTTGCTGGGGTTTCTTCTGCTGTCGCTCCGGCTGCTCTGTGACTTGCTGCTGTTGCTGCTGCTCCAGGTGCTTCTGCTGCTGCTCGTGCTGCTGCCCTCTCATTTGCTGCTCCTGTGCTGAGCTGTGCTACTGCTGCTGCTACTGTTGCTTGTAATGCCTGCGTATCCCAGCTGCGGCTCCCGTTCTTTCCTGCTTGCTGCAGCAGCAGCTCGTCCCGTGCTGCTGAGGAGTCCTTCGACGGAAGCGAAAGATGGGAAGGGGTGCCTCTGCTGCGAAAAAGCGCATGCGGACAAAGCGCTGACAAGCTGCAAAGGCCGAGCAGCCGATCGCCATAGGTGCGGCTGCTGCTGGGGCTCCGGTATATGCAGCAAGACGGCCACCACTTCTTTCCCATATCAACAGAAACAGCAGCTGCTGCGTCGTTCTCTCCCTCGCCACCCCACGCCGCCGACGCAGAGAGTTTGAATCGGCCGCAGCGGAAGCTGCTGACACAGCAGGAGATGCAGCAGCAGCAGCAGAAGCCACGAGAGCAGCAGCTGATTCACACACGTCAAGGCCAGCGGCAGCAGCAGGAGCAAGAGCCGCAGCATCAGAGGCGGAGCAGCAGCTGTCGCAGTAGGCGCAGCGGCGAAGGCAGGGAGCTGAGCGAGAAGTCGTACGCAGGTGTTCCCGCCCGCAGCAGCTCCACACATAGCAGCAGCTGCTGCTTCACCGACTCCCCAGGAGCAGCAGCCACAGTATTGCAGCAGCAGCAAGAGGACAGCAACAGCAGCAGATCCACGCACGCCAGCGGTGTTCTCCGCAGCTGCTGCCGAGCTGCGGCTACTACACTTTCTATTTTCCGCGTTGACGAAATGCTGCTACTCCCCGCCCAACGCATGCAGCTGCAGAAGCTGCAGCAACAGCAGCAGCAACTTTTCCTCGCGCAGCGACGACCGCAACGCGTGCAGCAAGGCCAAAACGCCTAGCGACCCACTGCGCGCCAGCAGCGGCAAACGGAGGTCCACGTCTGGCCGCCCGTGCCATAGCAGCAGCTGCTGCAGATCGAAGCGCAACAGCGTATGCAACAACAGAAGCAGCAGGTGGTGCAATGGCAGCAGCCAGTCAGGCATCTGCGTCTACAAGACAGGGCATCAGCAACAGCAGGAGCAGCAACAGCAGAAGAAGCAGCAGGAGCAGCAACAGCAGAAGAAGCAGCAGCAGCAGCACTAGAGGAGGAGGAGGAGCAGCAGCAGGGGGAGCACGACACTCGTCTCGACGAGCTAGGCGACTGGTACGAACATCAGGAGCAGCGCTGGTCCCGGCAGCTGTCGCAGCAGCAGCAGCAACAGACGCTGCAGGTGTGTCCTGGACGGAAGCGGGGTCGGCTGCGGTAGCAGACGTGGCTGCGGGCTTGAGGCTTGCGATGGACGGGCGTTCGGAAGCTGCAGCAGCAGCAGCAGGCGGTTGTGCGTCCCTCCCAGGCACATCGCCCGCAGCAACAGCAACTGTGATGGAGAACGGGATAGCAGCAGTGCCAGCAGCTGGGACGTGACTATCACCAGCAGAAGACCTCTTGCAGAAGTACCACCTTCATTGATACATTGGCGCGACTGCCGTTTACCTCCGCGTCATTCTTCTCCGCGCATCAACGTTCCTGCAACATGCGTCCTGTTGCTATTGATACTGCTGCTCGAACAGCTTCTGCTGCTGTTGCTGCTGCCTGTGCTTGGCAATGTGATCGCCCTGGGCCATTCCTTGCTGCAGCTCGCACCGCAGCTGCTGCTGCTTCTTGTGTCCTTCGTCGCGCCAGTGCGGCTACTGCTGCTTCTGCGGATGGCCCAGCTGCTTCTGGTGGTGCTGCTGCTGGCAGAGCTCCTCCTGCTGCTAAGCACGCCCCTGGAGACGCTGTTGTAGCTGCAGGCAGGACTGCTTCAGCTGCTTGTGTAGCTGCTCATACTCCTACTACTGCTGGTGCTGCTCCCAGTGATCCGGCTGCTTCCGCTCACCGCCGGAGTATAGCTACTGCTGGGAGCCCCGCGCTTGCTGCTTCCTGTGATATCACCAGCAAGACTGCTATCGCTTACCCTTCCGCTGCTGCTGCTCTGACTCCATCTGCTCCTGCTGCTACTGTTTCTGCTGCACTTGCCCTTGCTGCTGCTGCTCCGGCTGCACTTGCTCCTGCTGGTACCATTCCTGGTGCTGCTGTTGCTCCTGCTGCTGTTCCTCCTGCTGCTACTTGTCCCGCTGCTGCGGCAGCTGTTCTAGCCAGGCATTCCCGTTTCTCGAAAGCTGCACCAGCAGCACGGGAAGGCTGCTGCATTTGCAGCCGCTGCTTCCACTCCACCCCACAAGCGCACGCGCAGGTTCCCTCTGCTCGTCTTGCTGCTGCAGCTGCTGGTCTTCCATCTGCTGCTGCTGCTTCTTCTCTACCCCCAGCTGCTGCTCCTCCTTCCGCTGCTGCCGCTGATGCGACGACCGCAGTCGACGTGCAACATCTCGGACCTGCGGCTCTCGTACAAGCCGTTCTGCATGCGTTCAGGTCAGTTCCACCTATTGTACATATATATGTATATATATCCATATTCACAGTCTATAGTGTGTGTATATATATACATTGATAATATGTACATGTATATATATATGTATAGGGTGTACATGCGTACGTATGTATACGTATGTGCGTGTGTGTAAATGTGTCTGTTTGCTCTCACATTAATATTGTACCTACACAGAAAACACATGCGTACTTCTCTCTCTCTATCTCTCTGTATATATATGTAGATGGATGTATATATACAACGTACGCACATACATATGTACGTGTGTGTTATACATACAGATGTGCGAAATATACATATATACATATATGTATGTATGTATTACATGGAGAGGAAACTTACAGGACCGGAGCTGTGCTGCGGTGGGCGTTCCTGTCGGGGACACTGCCGCTCCCGCTGTTGCCGTTGCTCTTGCTGCTGCTGCTGTTGCTGCTTCCGGTGTTCCTGTGTGGCGTGCTGCTGCTTCTGCCGCTGTCGCTGCTCCTACTGCTTCTCCGGCGCTGTTGCTGTTGTTGCTGCTCTCCCTGCCTGTGATGGAGATGCATCCCCTGCGGTTGCTGTCTCAACTGCCGTTGCTGTCTCAACTGTCGTTGCTGCTTTCTTCTTCTTCTTGCTGCTGCTGCTGGCGCGACACTGCTGCCGCCGCTCCTTCGTTTCCTGCTGCTGCTGCTGCTGTGACTGCCGCCCTTCGGGGACGACCGTGGAACCTAGAGAGGCGGTGGAAGGAAGGTGAGCGTTTCTGAGGTGGGGATGCGTGCAGGGAAGCACCAGAAGAGGTGCTGCTGCAAATATGTCAAATTTACGAAGGCCAGTCCGCAGAGGCCAGCGCGTCCCGCCAGCGCTCCAGGTGTCAGCGTTTGACAGGGAACAGCCGTGAGTGTATATATAGTCGTCGTCCTAGCAGGAGTTGCCGCAGCTTTTCCTCGTCCATAAACGCCCACGCGGCGTGTTAGGAGTTTGCCTGTATTTCTTTCTGTCTCTCTATAGTCTCTTATGCGCGTGCGTTGCTTGCCCCGTACATATTTATTCGGACGCGTGTGGTGAAGCGTCTGCGCGACGGCAGAAGGAGGACACACCCATACCGCAGCGCAAGAGGAGACGCTGTCTCGGGAGGTGCTTTTGCTGCGCCACCCAGAGCAACAGCATCTCCAGATACACCGGCTACATCCATATACGTACACAAATCCCGCGGAGTCCTGCTGCTCTAACATGTGCATATATTTGTGTATATACACATATTATCAAAGTGCTAACCTGATTTCTGCGCTTCTCTCTTCCGTATATATACGTGTGTATGTGCGTACAGAAACGCATCTTCATTTATATAGCGCGAAGGCTGCTGCTGCTGCTGCTTGCGCGTCTCGTTTGCAGGACTGGGAGCAGACCTACGGAAGGAGAAGGAGGAGGAGGAGAAAATCTGCAGCAGTGGCGTTTGTTTAGTCTGCATGCGCGTCGGTTGCTGCCGCTGCTTCCGGCGGAGAGCGTCGTCCTGCTGCTGTCGGTATTTGGGTCTGTGGGGCTTCGCGACCGCGTCCTGCTGCAGCGGAGTGCGGAGTTGCTGCTGCCGCAGCTGCAGCAGCTGAGGGCGCAGCAGCTCTGCAGGCTCCTGCATGCGCACGCGCAGCTGAGGACTCGCAGCGATTTGCTCTTTTCTGTTGCTGCGCGTGAAGCAGCAAAGCGAGCCCACGAGCTGCAGCCCCAGCACTTGGTCCGGCTGCTGCACTCCTACGCTGCGCTTCGCTACTTCCACCCGCTGCTGCTGCATGCGCTTCGAAGACAGCTGCTGCTCTCTGCTGCCAAACTTCGACCTGGGGGTCTATTGCTGCTCGTCACTGCCCTGCGCACGCTCCTCCCTGCTGCCGCTGCTCTTGCTGACGCGCCGGCACTTCCTGCTGCTGCCCTGCCTGCTGCAGCTGCTACTCCTCATTCGTTTCCTCCTCGTCACCCGCCTGTTGCAGGAGCCGCATGCGACGATGTCGTTTACAGAAGAGCAGCAGCCGCGGCAGCGCAGTCGTCGACAGCAGCAGCAGCGGAACGAGGAGGAGGAAGAGGTGGGGAGGGCGATGGGGAGGTAGCAGCAACAGCAGCAGGAGCTGCAGCTCTGGTGAGTACCGGAGCGGAAGCAGGAGGAAGAGACGGAGCAGTAGGATTGACAAGGAATATAGCAGCAGCAGCAGCGGCAGCAGGTCGGGCAGCCGACGCCCGGCTGCTTGCAGTTGCTGCAGCAGAAATCTGCAGACAGATTCAAGCGTTCGAAGTCAAAGGCCTCTGCGTCATATTAGACGTGTACACCTTGGAGTCGTTCGCCGCAGCAGCAGCAGCAGCAACAGCCGCGCTGGGACAGCAGCAGAGCCACAGCAGCCGCACCCTGCAGCCGCTGCCGCATGCGTTTGTGATGGATCTCCTCTCAGACGAAATATTTCGAAAAAGGAAAGAAGTGCACGCGCAGCACCTCGCTCTCCTCATACGAGCGCTCGTACGCAGACAGCAGCAGCACCAGCAGCAGCAACAGCAGCAGAGGCGTAGCTTCCGCGAGGAGCACGGCGGAAGAAACTGCAACGGCGGCAGCACCAGCATGGTGGAAGAGGAGAAGAAGTGCACGTTGCTGCCTCCAGGTATGGTGCTGCTGAAGCACGTGATCAAAGAAGCCCTGCCGCAACAGCTGAAACATCTTAACGTGCAAGAACTCTGCTCCATTGCTGCTTCGCTCGCGCGTCTCTCACGCATGCATGGCAGCAGCCAAAGCAGCAACAGCAGCAGCAGCGCGAGCGGTGACGGCAGCAGCCTACACGCGCACAGCAGCAGTAGCGTCGGGGGGGGAATCGTCCCTGCGCTGCTGCCGGGGAAACCGATACAGAACGCGCCTGCTGCTGCTGCTGGGAGCGGACGCACGAGAGCAGCGGCAGCAACGGGTGGAGACGCTGGGATAAGCGGAGGTATTCTATCGGCAGCGATGCATGCCGTTGCAGACCGAATAGGGGAAGTGTCCAAGCAGCTGCAGCCCTGTCATGTGGCTTCCCTTGCTGTTTCCTTCGCGAGAACGAAGACGGTACACAGCCAGCTCTTCTACTTCGCTGCTTCGCATGCTGAGAAATTCGTCGACGCTTATACTGTTGATGAGCTAGCCTGTGTCTGCTACGCCTTCTCGGTATTGTTGCTGCCACCGGCCAACCTTCTTCATGTCACTTTGCAGAAGGTGGAGGAAACGCTGCGGTGGAACTCTGCGTCACGCTGCAGCGGTAGCAGCGAGAAGAGCAGCATCAGCGGCAGGGAGAGCAGCGGCGCCAGAAGCAGCAAGAGCAAAAGTGACAGCAGGAGGAGCAGCAGCAAACCTACCAGCAGGAGCAGCGGGATGGTGAACTCGGATTCTGCTGAGGCGCACAGCGGTGCAGCGAGGAGCAGCTACACCAGCAGCAAAAGCGTCTCCTGCAGTGCGTTTTCTGCAGTAGCAGGTGAACGACCACCAGCAGCAGAAGTAGCAGCTGAAGAGGAGGCGACAGCAGCAGAAAGACCACAACTAGCCGAGGCGACGAAATGTGGACGGCGGCGACGCGGTGCCGCTACGAAGGAACAGTCACTGCGACTCCATGCAACAAACGGAAGCAGCAGGAGCTTATACAGCAACAGCAGCAACACGGGTGAGCAGGGCGTCCTAAAGAGTACAGCTGCAGACGCCGAAGAGCAGCAACACGTAGCGGCGTGCTTCCCCTCTAGCGACTGCAGAGAGGAAGCGGAGCCCGGTGGAGCAGCAGCAGATAAAGCAGAAAGAGAAGCATCATCAGTCAAAGCCGCAGCAGCAGAAGCAGCAACACGAGAAGCAGAGGCAGAAGCAGCAGCATCAGCGCTTCCACGTGCGTCGCAGCAGCAAAAAGAGAAGCAGCAATGGAAAGCAGTGAGAGAAGAGTTTCAGCAAGAGCCGCAGCAACTGCAGCGGCTGCAGCAGTCAAGGGGGACCGCAGGACGACAGCAGCAGCAAAAAGGGCAGCAGAAAGCGGAGCAGCAGCAACAGCAGCAGCAGGGTTTCTCACAGGCGGCGGAGCAGAAGGTGCAGCCGGAGGAACACGAGCGACCGCTGATGTCGCAGCAAGTGCCGCTGGATTCGCTCCTCTCCCAGCAACAGCTTCGCCAGCAGCAGGTGACTGCCACAGGAGTGAGGTGTGGACTGTCTGCAGAATTTATGCGTGCTCTCATAAAGCTGGGTCCTGACGGAAAGCCAGAGATACCGACAACAGCGGAGACAGCAGCCGCAGCAGGGGCAGCAGCAGGAGCAGCAAGGCCAAGAGCAAGGTCACGGGACGCGCAAGAAGAGTATGGACCGCTGCCGCTCGTCTACTCGTTTCTTCGAATTCTTCACGCCATGTTACGCCTCAGCCACTTCAATCAAGCGGTACGACTACTGCTGCTGCTGTTCACTGCAAAAGACAACTAGTAGCAAGACTGCGGGAGGCTGTTGCTGCTGCTACATGGGAGCGACACAGAACAGCACATCCCAAAAAGCTGATGCTGCTGCCGTTCAGAACGCATATATATATATATGAATAAATATGTAGGTGGTATCTGTGTAGATATGTACATGTATATACATATATATGTATATATATAATATATATATATATATGTATGTACATGTGTGTGTGTGTGTGTGTGAGCACACATAGCGGACTGCATGTGGAGGCACGCGGCGATATTTACATATGTATATATATATGTATATATATATGTATATATATATGTATATGTACGTGTGTGTGTGCGGTGTGGGTACACATAGAGGACTGCAAATGTAGATATATATATATATATATATACGTTTGTGCATAAGTGACCCTTTATCCATGTAAGGAGCATAGGTGTGCCCCTAGACAGAGAGAAGTACGTGTTTTACAGATAGAGAGATCCTCGTAGACTGCTGCACTTCACGTCGAGCGAGACACACGTAAAACCGCTGCTTTTTGCATGAAGGACTGCGGCCGTCCCTCCACGTGAGGAGGAACCAGCTGCCCCACACAGAGCGTAGTAGCGCGTGTGGTCGAAAGCAGCCGCCGCTCTTGTCTGTGTGCTGCTGCGGTTGCTGGTGCTCCCCGGCTCTTGGTGTTCCTCTGCTGTGGTTATGTACCTGTCGCGCCAGCGTGCAGCTGTTCCACCTCTCGTCACTGCCACTGCTGTTGCACACATATACATATATATACACATATACGTATAAGTCGAAGCTACCATATATACGTATCTACATACATATGTAGAGAGAGAAAGAGAGAGACTCACCGTAGGTTGCCTCTCTCTCTAAATACAGAGAATCTGGGGGTTGACGTTTACAGGATTCTGGTGTAGTGTGTCGTTAATTATATGTCGAGTTCCCTGCGCAACTCTATATTGCCTGTGTACGTACGTATATACCTGGGGCCTCTATACATGTGTGTATAAGAAGACCGATATATAAATATATATATGGGAGAAAGCGGTAGAGAAATAGACAGGAAGAGTAACAAGGGCCAACCGGTTTGTGTATGGCTAAGACGAGCTGCGAGGCAGAGGGTCTTTGTGCGGAGACCATCGGAGGATCTTTTTAAGGCGGTCACTTAATTTGTGGTGGGGTGTGACTTCTCGTCTGTGCCTACGTAAATGAGGTAGACTTTTTCGTCTCGTCCCCGTAGTTTCGCTTCTACTTTCTTGGCCTCTCCGTTCTTCTCTTCTTCGTGTGTCCCACTGCCTTCTATTTGTGGACTTGGTGTTTTCTGTCGGTCTCTTCCCCGTACTTTTCTTCTTCATTTCCCCTCCACTCTGCTTCGTCCTCATTTTGCTGCTTCCCGTGTCTCCCGTCTCTGACGTCTTCTGCGGCTCTTCTCGTTTTTCGGCCGGTTCTTCGTTTCTTCCGCTAATCTCCTCTTCCTACGCTGCGTCGCTGTATGTCTCTCCTTATTCTCTTCAGGCTCTGACTGCCATCGGAGATCACCTCGCAGAGCGAGCGAAGGACATGCATGCGCACGAACTCGTACAAATGGCGATGCTGCTAGCAGCCTTTGCCTTCGTCCACCCGCGCTTTATGCGGGCACTTCAGCGGGAACTGCTTGTAGGCCTCGCTAGTTCGTACTGCTGGCGCCGCTGTTGCTGCGCCTGCCGAGGTTGCTGCCGCTTCTCCTGCTGCTACGGCTGCTGCCGATCCTGCTGCGGCGTCTGCTGCCCAGTCGTAGCTGTGCTACCGTTCCTGCTGTCTCACTGCTGCCTCTACTGCTGCTGCTCGTGGCGGCGCTGCTGCTGGTGGTGGATGCTGCGCCGAGGGGCTGCTCCTGCAGCTGCGTCACTGTTCCGGCGTCTTCGTTGTTGCAGCACTTAGCTCTTCTGGTATATTCTCCTGCTGCTGTACACAGGGATGTAGACGCAGATATGCATGTATCTATATATCCATAATTCGTGTACTTTGACTACGTTAAATAGTTGTATGTGCGTCTGTGCCCTATCGTGTGTGTGCGCGCATGGCTTGTATGTATGCATGTATATATATATATATGTATGCGGTGGCATGCTTGTGCTTCTCTTATCATGCTAGGGTCTGTCCTGGCCCAGCATACGCCTCCTTGTAGATGACCCAGGCAAGCATTAACCAATGCATGGCCTTTCGAATACATGGATTTCATATATGGGCCGGTAGAAGCACAGGCATACATAGATACAGCTATTCATAATGTCAGTAGTTGAGTCCTTTTTCTTCTAGGGGTTGGCCTGCCTCATGCAAACGCGTGCGCGCAACGGTGTGTGTGCGATGTTTCCTTCTGCTTCCGTTACTCCTCCCAACAGGAGCCACACGAGAACCTCGTTTTGTCTCAGGAGCAGTTGCAGCAGCTTTTTGCGGCGCTCCAACAACTGCACGTTTCGCCTTTCGAATACGGCATCCTCCGCCTATGTCCCCAGCAGCAAGAGCAGCAGCAACAGCTGCAGGAGCAACAGCAGGAGCAGCACCAGCAGCAGCAGGAGCAGCTGGTGTGGGGGCGGCAGCAGCGGCGTCTGGTGCAGGCTCTTGAGATGGCTGCGGCCTTAGCAGGTCGAGAGCCGCCGTGTACGTTTCTCGAGGCAGAAGCAGCAGCAGCAGCGGCATTGGCAGCAGCACAAGCAGGGGACGCAGCAAGAGCAGAAGCAGGTGACGCAGCAGCAGACACACTAGATGAAGCAGCTGCTGCCGCGGCCGGAAGAAGAAGAAGCCGCCGCGCTGCTGCAGCAGTGAACGTGTGGTTTGTGCACGTGCCAGAGCAAGTGATGGCACTGCTGCCGCCTCAGGCGCGTGAAGCAGCCATAGCAGCAGGAGCGGCACAGCAGCAGGCCGCAGCTGCTGCAACAGGAAGCGAGCCAGGACTCAACGCAGACTTCGATTTCCCCCTAGTAGAAGCTGCGGTATAGAGCCGCAGCTCCGAGGTCGGCAAATGACTGGTCTGCTGCTGCAGTATACGTGTGTATGTGTGTGCGCCAGCTACGACACGCTAAAGCGGCAACACCAGGAGGGACTTCGAGGTGTATACGACCACGTGAAACGTGAAACGCAACAATCCCTGCCCCTCAGCTGCTTTGCTGCCATCTCTCTACGTATGTATATATATATATATGTATCACACGCATAACACTAGCTTGTAATGAGTACGAGTATATATGTGTCAAGTAGAATACTACAGCGTCGACGTATGATTCCATTATCTCCTCCCTGTATACAAGTCTATATGGACGTGTACACGGTACGGCCCATTTGCCCTGTCAAAGTCCCTGTTGCCAGTACAGGGCTTTCTTTACACGCATACCGGGGTGCAGACATATCTATAATATATATATATATGTACATATTTATATATATGTGTATATATACGCGTGTTTATTTATCCGTATACACACATGTGTATCCCTAGGTACGTACATGTGCACGAGTGTATAATTGTACAAGGACGCTCCTGCGCCGTATGTTTCGACCTTCAGTAGACATATATACATATATATATATATGTGAAGAAAGAAGCGCGAGCAGATACACATCAAAGCACGTCGGTATGCCTCATGCTCATCCATAGTCAAGTGCCTATCCTGGTGTACATGAGAATACATTTGTATATATATATATGTATGCGCGCACGTGCCTGTAACGCTATATAGCGGAGTTCGCACATATATATATATATATCCACGTATGTGTACTCATGTGCTTGCGTCCGTATCTTTAGCCTCTCACATATAGTCGACTGCACGTCTTCATATACTCGACTGTACATCTACATACATATATGTAAAAATACGTATGTACGTTTTACACGGCGCCGAAAAGAACCCTCTGTACGTGTGTATATATATATATGTATGTGTACAACACAGTTTATACATGCAAAGGCATAGCGCAACTCTAACGCATGCATACACATAAATGTATAGATAGATAGGTCTGTATAAACGTTAGATGTATATTAGCAGGTACCTGATAAAAGCAAATATATATGACAGTACCCACAGCCCGTCCATGTGCTGCTGCTGCTGCAGTTTGCTCTTTCATTTCTCTTTAGCAGGAGCGATTTTACGCCTGTTTCTCTGCCACATTTCTATAGATACACATGTGTATACAAATATCTATGTAGGTGCCACCCATATTAGCAAATATATACGTATACATGTATATAATATATGCGCAGGCAAGCATGGTGTTCGTAATACAGATTCATGTAGCTTCTTTGCTTACAGGAACTATTCTTACGTACAACTACACATCTCTACACAAGAACTCCCCACGTGTGTACAGATGTACACAGCAAAACATCTGTGGAAATACTTACTTTTCCTCCGACACATATATGCAACGCCCGGGGCATTCTCTGTAAAGAAGTACTTATGACCTCCATATGGATAAACAGTGGAACATGAGTGGAAGGACTTTTCTTCCGGCAAATACATGCAACGCTAGGGGGCATGCTCTGCAAAGAAACATGGTGACCTCCCGAGAACTTCATGCAAGGCTAGCAGCTGTTTCCATGAATCGCCGACCGGAGTCGCTGCACTTCTCTTTGCCACTCCTGCAGTTTCTCTTGGTAGCGTTCGAGCTGCTCTTCGTAAATCACTGCACGACTCACAGAGAGAGCAACAACTTTATAGTAGAGGAAAATGCTAGGTGGCGAAGGACGCCGTCACTACAGCAAACATGAACAGGAGGACGGAAAAAACGAGAAAGATGACATACAACTGCAGAACCTGTACGAGTAAATGTAGCAGCAAGTTTCTGACGTGTAGACATCCCGCCGCTTGCCTGCACCTCGCGGCACACCGCACGTTTTTTGCGGAAAATCACAGCACACGGGAAACAGTGGAAATTCCCTACTTTCCGGTGTAACTACACCCCAGCGCACGCACGACGCAAAAACTCGGACGACCAGAAGTCTCGACACGCGAAAACCGAGTGAAATTCCCCTCCTCTGGTGTAGGTACACCCCACCGCACAACAACATAAACGGGACAAACACTGCATCTGAACATTGCCGCACAGCAGTCCTGCACGTGGGGAGGAGGAGAAAGTGGCGTGACGCGACGGACCCCTCGCTGACCTGCTGTACGTACACCCCACCGTGGGCGTGCACTGCACACTGCGAGTCACAGCAAGCGCCCGGCGCAAATCGCGCCTTCCTGCTGTACGTACACCCCAACGCGCCACACGTGTGCGTGCGCAGGCGTCCTATCCCGCCGAAGTGAAGGGACTTCACAGGACGACGGCAGAATGATTTCTGTGCTCCTGCGCGCACAAGCCCTGTTGTTGGCGAAATGCAAAAATCTCTGAGGATGACGTAGTCGCCATCAATGTTAAAAAGGGGACCTGTGTTTCTGGTGTTCGTACACCCCGCAACTTTTACTATGAGGACTAGCCACACACGTTCAGCTTGAGCGTTCCACTGCGCTCTCACGTGTATTCTACGACAGTTTTGCGCCCGCGGATCACTCTGGTGGATACGATCTAAACAGTAAACCTTTTTCGAGTCCTTCGGCACCCCTACGTATATACACACGTTCACATATTTGCCACTGTTTCTCTCTACATATATGTATATATATGTATATATATATATAAATATCCATATACGTATACAGACGTAAAGGTACGTGTTTAGCGCTCAACGGGTGTTCGCACCTGCAGAGCTTCTGGTTCCACGCAGCGCGTCATCTTGTGCAGAGCTCCTCAACCCTTACATATATACATATATGTGTAGTAAATAATATGTGTAATACATGAAATATATATTAGAGAATATATATACAATATATATTTTTGAGATATACAACATTCAATATAAATACTGTATGTAATAGAGGAAGCCCTAGTCACCAGAGGCCCCGCAATTTGTCCATTCCCTCAGGCAGTTCTTATCACCTGAACATATACGTAAATATATGTATATATATATCTATATATGTGGATATATATATATATATATGTATGATATATATAGTCGATATCTCTCTATATATTATATACAGTATACTTAAGAACAATACATATATATATACATACTTCATCATAAACGTTTTCCAATTTTTGGGCGCGCGAAGAGGCAAAGGAACTTGTCTCATGTCATTACACACATATATGATACATACGTAACTGTACTTGATATACAGTATATATAGTAATAATATAAACAATATTAAATATCTCTCTCTCTACGTCGCTGCAAACTGCCCAACACGTGTTTCGGTTTCCTCATTCACACGTATATATGTATTTTTCGCCTCACCCTTTTCTATTTCTCTTTCTCTGTGCCGCGGCATCCTGCCCAACACACTTTTCTGTTCTCTTATCCACACCCATATATATATATATATATATTCTTTTCTGTCTCTCTCTTCTTCTCTTTCTCTGTGTCGCTGCAGCCTGCTCAACACACCCCCTACGGTTCTCCCATCCACACATATATATGTATCTCGTTTTCGTCTCTCTTTTTTCTCTTTCTCTATGTAATTGCAGGCTGTCCAACACATTCCTCTGTTCTCTTATCCTCATATACATATATGTGTACCTTTTTCTTCTCTGTCTTTCTCTCTGTTCCTCTCTCTTTCTGTATGTGTGGCTGCAGGCTGCCCAGTGCCCCCTCTGTTCTCTCATCCACATATATATATATATCTTCTACCACGCCCTCTTTTCTCTTCCAGTCTCTCCCTTTCTGCCCAACCCACCAGCGTCCGCTTCTCTCAACCACATGGATAGATACCGATTTTCTCTTTCTCTGTCTTCTCTATCTTTTCGTTGTCCATTTCCCTCTCTTTCTTTTTTCTTTCTCTATCTCTCTGTCTCTCTTTCTGGCCGACACATCACCATTCTGTTCTCTCATATACATATACCTACATAAACATACATTTGACTCTCGGTACTAGTATCGAGAACACTCTCGTAGAGCGAGCGACGCCGTGCCAGCAGGATGAAAAGAAGAAGACACTGGCTGCCCATACGAGGGAGAGACAGTGGGCAGCACAACAAAACGTGCCCCTATTTTTGACGAGAATAGATGAAAATGGAGAGAGCTAAGACGAAGCAGCAAACTGCAGCGTCTTACCGTAAACGCAGCGGGCGCAGCCAGTTCCGCAGCTGCAACAAGACGCAGAGCCCACAACGTTGCCAAACGTGAAGCGCCTTCTCCCCAAGGCCGCATCCTGGGTGCTTTCCACTTGCTAGAACAAGAGAAATACTGGGACAGATGCGCGGCGCTGATAATAGAAGTACACTTCTTCCTTCTATTTTTAACATAGATTCGTACTAGAAATCCACATATTTACCCTCTGAAGAAAGACAGGGACGCCAACGACAGCACATACAGACTTCCTCACCTCTACACACATATACATCGGCGCCGCATCAACGAGGTCGCCTCTATTACTCTTTACATATACGCACACAATACATATTTGTAGATATATTATATACATATAGCTACGCAAGGATACGTAGATATGTATATATTTGTAGATATATTGTACATATATGTATGCGTGTAGACAGCTACGTTCCTCTCTGTTTCTCTCTCTCTCTCTCCAGGCGTTTGCAAATATACACACATATCTATAAATAGACATATGATACGTATACCTGTAAATAGACAGATATACACAAACGAGTACTCCTCCACCGGTAAAAAAACATATACATACATATATACCTACAGATCGCATACGAATATGACTACACATATGACGTACACACATAAGTATACATGTACATGTAATATATACCCATATATAGACAGATACACATGAATGTATATTCCTCCCTCTGCATACAAAACATATACACGTATATCTCTCGCGAGAATATATACATGTCGAAGGTGTACACACACACGTATATAACGAGATACGTCTATTTGTACCGCCTTCGAGGTGACAGCCGTTCTGTAGAGGTACGTGAGGACCTGCACACTCGACACAGAGAGGGAGGGGGTTGCTGTGGAGTATTAAAGGAAGACTTCTTATTTGTCGAGCAGCAAGACAACTTCCTCGCAAACGAAGAATTTCCTCGACCTCTTGCACGAGGCGGAGTCTTCTTCTCGCTAGCAGCCACCGACGAGACAGCGACGCGGGTCCCTCACTGCGACGTTAGAGGGAAGTCCAGAGACACATATACTGCAGACCTTCACAAGATAGAGAAATATATATAAATACACACATATGTATAGAGAAATATACATATATAGAGGGAAGAGCCCGAGGTTAGATGGAGGTGCTGCAGTGCTTCTTGATCTTGTGGTCAACAAAAGAGTATACATGTTTGAAGCGGGAAGACACGAAGATGGACGCACGCGCATCTTCTAATATCGTATATATACAACTAAATATGCGTATGTGTGCCCATAGATATATATATATATATACATCCTAACGTGGAGAGGTATATGCGTATATATAGATATATGCACGAAATAAAAGTTTATGAAGAAAGGAAGAATTTGCAGATATACACACACATACAGATAGATATACACGCATATGTATCTGTACGTGTCTTTCTTCAAAAGCGTATAGCGATCTCTACATAAATTCACGAGGCTTCAACTATATATGGTATATACATATATATAAGTATATATCGGGTATATACATATATATATAAGTATACACAGACATCGGGTATATACATATATATAAGTATACACATACATATATATATATATATATATACCTGTATATATATATATGTGTACAAAGAGGCTTATACTTCCACACACACACACACGCAGTTACGTATCCACATACATTTATATGCGCCTGAAGAAGAATAGATACACCTATACATATATTTGCGTGTGACAAACTATATATCTACAGATATACATATCTGTAGTTATATGTGTGTGGTACTGTTCTTGGACGCATTCACGTGTTGTACGCAGTGCTGCTTTTTAATTCTTATACAGCGATGCCGTCGCGCATGCATGCATGCAATTTTATTCACCAGTCTTGCGGGTCGGGAGTCACTGGCGGCTGAGGTTCTTGCAGCAGCAGCTGCTCCAGCGCGTATTCCGCTGCATTTCTTGGACGCCTTGCCTTCTGCTCTTCTGCTCCTACTGCTGGTGTGTCTTCTCCTTCTTCGACGGCATCTGCTGCATGCGCTGCTGCTGCTGTATCTTCCTTTTCTTCCGGGACCCCTGCCGCATGCTCTGCTGCTGCTGCTGCGTGTTTTTGTTCTTCGCGTGCACCTGCCGCTACTGGCGGTAACGCGCTCCTCCCGTCTGCTGCTCCTCCCCCGGCGCAGGCTGCTGCCGCTGTGGAGACTTCTTCCTTTTCTTTTTCTGTTGCTGCTACGCAACGAGAGGAGGTCGTGTCGCTCTGCTGCTGCGACAGCGCTGCCGGAGACGAGACGTCGCCTCGTGCAGCAGCAGCAGCACGCAAAGAAACGGAAGCAGCAGAACGAACAACAGCAGCGGCACGACTTGTCTCGTAAACAGACGTCTCCTGCTCTCTCTTTGTCTCCTTCAACTCCATCTTCTTCTCATTTTCCTTCTCTACTTCTAAACCGACACAAATCTGGCCGGGCTCCTCTGTAGTCACGAGAAAAGAAGCTATCGCTTCTCGTTTTCTCTGCGACGCCGCAGCAGGACTGTAGACGTCTTGGCACCCGCATGGAGCTTCTCCTGCAGCAGCTGCTGCTGCCTCTTTAGCTGCTCTCTGCCCTGCTGCAGCAGCCGCAGCTCTCTCTCCTGCTTCTCTATGCCGCTCGACGTCTCCTGCTGCCCCAACGCCGTCCCCAGTCACTTCCCCACAACCACCACTACCACCAGCTCCTGCGACGTCGCCTTCCTGCTGTTTCTCTCTCTGTTCTTCTTCGTCTGCTGCTCTTGTCCTGGACTCGGTGTGCTGCTCCTTTTCTATCCCTTTATCTGCTGTTGTTATTGCGTCGGCAACCGCTTGCGCTCTCCTCTCCTTCTGCTGTTCTTCTTCTCCTTTTCCTCCTGTTGCTGTTCCCGCTTCATCTCCTCTCCTCTCGCCTGCTCCTGCTGCTGCGTTTGCTTCGTCCCCTTCCTTCGCGCCCCTTGCTGCTGCGTCTGCTTTTTTATCTCCCCCCCCTGCTGTTGCTGTGCCTGGCCCTTCCCCATCTCTCCCGCCTGCTGCTGCTGTGTCCGCTCTTTTCCCTTCCTTCCCGCCTGCTGCTGTTGCTGCTGGGTCTGCTTCTTCTTCCCGTTCTGCTGCTGCTGGCCCTGCTTTTGCTATTTTCTCTTCTACTGTTGTTGTGTTGGCTCCTGCGGCTTCCGCCTCTCGACTTGCGCGCCTCTTCTCCTTCTCTATACAGGTCATGCGCTGCTGCTGCTGGCCAGCGTCCGCGACTTCTCCTTGCTGCTGCTGGCCAGCGTCCGCGACTTCTCCTTGCTGCTGCTGCACCAGCGTCCTGCTGCTTTTTCTCCGACCGACGTAGGAGCGCCAACAGCGCCAGCGGAGGAGACCCCACACGCCACAGCACTGCGCCGGGCTGCCTGACGCAGCAGCAGCAACAGCAGCAGCAATTCCACAGGTGACGCGGGCAGCTTCTGTAAGCCGCTCGTGCGGCGGCTGCTGCTTGGGCGTGTAGCGGACAGCAGCAGCGGCTTCCTCTCTGTCGAAGTCGCAGCAGCCGTGGCAAGCATGACCCGGTAGAGCGATGCGCGACACAGCAGCAACAGCAGCATTGTGACCGAGAAGGACGCGCCAAGCAGCAGCAGCAGCAAACAGACGTTTCTTCGTAGGCGGAGGCTCAGCAAACGCCCGAAGCGCCGCAGCAGCAACGGAAGAGAGAAGCGGGAAGAAGAGAGAAGATAGAGACGGAGCTGTTGCAGCAGCAAAGGCAGATGTCAGGGCGCCCGCAGCAGCAGCAGAAGCGCCACCAGCGGCAGCAGTAGTGGCAGCAGCAGCAGAAGCGCCACCAGCGGCAGCAGTAGTGGCAGCAGCAGCAGAAGCGCCACCAGCGGCAGCAGTAGTGGCAGCAGCAGCAGTAGTAGCGGCAGCAGCAGCAGACGCGCCAGCACCAGCGGCAGCAGTAGCAGCAGCGGAAGCGCCACCACCAGCGGCAGACGCGGCAGCAGAAGTGTGGAAAGCGGCGGGCCCACTCACAGGAGGAAGAGGAGGAAGAGCAGCGGCCCAGGCGACGCGGGTGCGCCGAGCAGAAAGAGCAGGTAGGAAGCTAGAAGGCGATGTCCCGGCTTCACACGTAGGATTTCTACGTATGCGAGATGTTGAAGCAGCAGCAGAAGCAGGCAACAGCAGAGGAGGCTGGGGACTGCGAAGACGTGATGCAGCAACAGCAGCAGGAGCAACTGTGACCTGCTTAGATAGCAGAGGAAAGATGCGTCTCCGTGTGTTGCCGCGTAGCATGCTCTGACTGCAGAGAAGGAAGTGCACAGCAGCGGCTATGGGCTTCTGATGCTGCTTCTGCTTCTGCTGGTTGTGCTGCTGCTGCTTCTGCTTCTGCTGGTTGTGCTGCTGCTGCTTCTGCTTCTGCTGCTGCTCGTCGTTGTCGTCTTTCAGTTCCTGCTGCTGCTGGGGAAGGCAGTGGCTGTGGCGCGAGAGAGCAGCAACGGAGCCGCGGCGGCCGCAGCAGCGGCACGTCCCAGCGGCAGCACAGCAGCAGGAGAGCAGCAAAACGCAGCAAAGCAGGATTTTTTTTCTCTTGTTGATATATATCGGCAACGGCAGTGGAGTCCCTCTGCCACGCGGTCCAAGATGGGACTTCCTTCTGTTCCCCTCATATATATATACATACGTATATACAAATATACGCTGGCACACGTATATAGGAAGTAAGTATAGCAGAAACGATGGGGATGCTAATATCAAGAGGAAGGAAGATTTTTTAGGATATATTCAAAACCTTCTACACAAAGGCGTGGATAACAGATGTTAACACATATACACATATATATATATGTACATTTCCATATATACATATATACATGTATGTACGTATGGACATATCCACATATATATACGTGTACCTATCTATGTGTGTGTGTATATATATATGTGCACGTGTGTACAGGGATCTAACCACACACATGTCTAGCATTTACTTCTCCACAATTACATACAGGCACAATATCAGAAAAATGCTTCCACATATATTCATATATATATAAAATGAATGCCTCTGCATATATATATATATAAGAAGAATGCTACTGCATATATATATATATGTATATAAGACGAATGTCTCTGCATGTATATATATATATATAGAGAGAGAGAGAGAGAGAGATATCTGTATATATATATATATCTGTATTAACATACATAAGAAGAATGCTTCGGCATATGTGTATATATGGATGTAAGAACAATGCTTCTGCACATATGTATACATATATACATTTATACATATATATATATATGTATGTGTGTATATATATACATATATACATTTATACATATATATGTCAGAGTGTTATATATGGAAAGATAAGGAAAGGTGCGGAAATTGGGCCTGTCTTTTTCTTTGTCTCCACGTATGTAGACCTGCAGAGAGACTCTTCCAAGCAGCAAACATGCTGCGACGCCATTTCAAAGGATGCACTTACGTAGCCAAAGACATATACACAAAAGTTTATATATGGAGATATTTATACATGCAAATAGAAAGATAGAGAGGGCGAGTTGGGGAGATATTTGGAGATTGACAGAGAAACGTGGCAACTTGCGAAGAACTGCCCTGCTGCGTTCCTCATGAGAAGCATCGGTGGCACCGTCACGCATAGAGGGAGAGACACGTAGCAGAAGTTGTGAAGATATTAAACGCGAGCATGTCTGGCAATTTCTACCCACGCAGACAGATAGTCTAAATAGACATATATAGGCAAACGAAGATATATATATATATATGCAGAGATATATGGAGATGGACAAGTAGGCATACGTGTATATATTTGTTGCATGTGTAGAAATAGGGTATAGACACAGGTAGGTACGCAAAATGTAGACACCGACATATGCATATATACATACGTAGGTATACAGGCATCTATACATGTATACATATAGTTATTATATATATATGTGTGTGTACATAGGTTATAGACAAACACATAGACTATACAGAGGCAGAGACCTACACGGTCTGTGGCACCGGTAGAGCAAGCAGGGGTCGTATCTATCTACCTATCTACCTATATATCTATACTTATACATATATATATACATGTACGGAAGAAGCAAGCAGGCGTCATATCTATCTATCTATCTACATATATATATATATATATATATGTACGGCGGAAGCAAGCGGGCGTCATCTCTATCTATTTATCTACCTATCTATCTCTATCTCTCTATATACATAGATATGTACGGAAAAGCGAGTAAGCGTCATATATATCTACCTGTCTATCTATATATATATATATATGTGTACGGAAGAAGCAAGCAGGCGTCATATCTATCTATCTACCTATCTGTCTACCTATCTATCTCTCGCCATATACGCAGAAGAAATCGTAGCAGGTCCCACATGAGTGTAGTTCGTAGACACGTACGGGTTGTACAGACGTTGAGACATATCTTCAGCCATATATATGTATTTTTACGAGTATATAAAATATACATATATATATATGTATGGTGACAGTTACACTGGTAGCTAGCTACACTATGTGCACGGGTGTATGGACACCGGCGGTTGAAGCGTCTTTCTTGACATTCGCGTGGAGGAAGAAATGTGGACGGGGAGCGGGGGCACTTTTTGTGGGGGCTGGCGGGAAGAGGAGAATATGAAGAGAAAGAATCCCTGGGCATGAGGAAATCGAAAGGCCACGAGCTTCTTCGCATGCGTCGCCGTGACAGTAGTGCTGTCGATCGCGCAGCGGAAGAGCGAAGAATGCTGCTCCTTTCTCGTGATAATGCGGAAGACGAAGGGAGAAGAAAAGGGCGAGGCCGTGCCCTACACCTATGCGCAGCTCTAGACATTCACCTACAATCCTCATGGAAAGATACCGGCGAAAAGGAAAAGCTCACACACTGCCCCGGAGCGCGCAGACACACACGGCAAGATTTATGCCGCCGTAGACAGTACAGCATGAACAGCAGCAGCAGCACCAGCAGCAGGAGCAGCAGCAGCTGCGGCAGGAGCGGGAGCAGCAGTAGCAGCAGTGGCAGCAGCAGCAGCAGTGGCAGCAATAGCAGCAGTGGCAGCACCAGCAGCAGTGGCAGCACTGGCAGCAGTGGCAGCAGTAGCACCAGTGTAGTCGTAGTAGTGGCAGCAGCAGCAGCAGGAGCAGCAGCGGCAGTAGCAGCAGCTTGGCGAGCACTGCCAGAGCGAGCCAGCATCGACTCTAGGGCATGATCGCAGTTCTCTACAGTACGCCTATGATGTATATTACTTCTTTTTCTATTCTCCTCCTACTATTCGCTTGTTTGTCTATTTCTTCGGCCCCGGAGAGTGTCTACGCTTTCCCATTCTTGCTGCTGCAGCCGATGCCGCCGTGGTCGATCCCCCCCACACAGTAGCCCGAATCCTGCATGCGGACGTCGCTAACAGTAGACGTTGAAAAAACAAAATCTACGGCATGCAGCCCTGCCTTTTTTGCTACATTCTTTCCCACTTTCTCTCCGCAGGCCGCTCTCTCTTTACTTCTCTTCGTCTGGAGAGCAGCGTCGTTTCCGTCCCTTCTTCCGCAACAGCAGAATAGCATGGCCACACCGCAACTCCGGTGGCGTCAGCAGAGAGAGACCACAGCTTGCCGGACTTTTTTGTCGTCGTTTTTACACAGCAGCAACGGCAGCAGCGCTAAAGAGACAGCCGCACGGCAGGGCCTGCAGCCGTCAGCGACAGCAGCGCATCACAGCAGAGGCCGCGGACGCACCGACAGCGTTGCAGCACCGGCAGCAAGTGAGCAGCACCGGCAGCAAGAGGGCAGCACCGACAGCAAGAGAGCAGCACCGACAGCAAGAGAGCAGCAGCACCAGCAACTGCTGTGGCGGGAGAGGAGGACAAGGAGATCGGAGGAAATCTGCAGGTGACGCGGAGGGCCTCGCAGCACGAGCAACAGCAGCAGCAGCCTTCCCCTGCCACTGCAAAGGTCAGCGTCGGGCGGGCGTTGTGTCTTGCGTCAGGATACGGCCTACGTGTGTATTTTCTTTTCTATCGAGAGAGACGTCTTCTCCCTTCTCCCCCACGATCCCCGCCGCGTCTTGTTTTCCCCCTCGGGTATTGCTGGCGACTCGCTGCCAGCTCCTTCCCTAGGTAGCTGTTAAATAGAGAGAGGAACGCTGAGACAGAGAGAGAAAGGGGCGTGTCGTAGGTGAGGAGGAGCAGATCTTCGGGCGTCATCCTGCAAGACAACGGGTTCGTCCGCAGAATGAGACGGCAGTTTGTCTGCTGCTGACACCCGACAGCAGCACGCGAAAAGGCGTGTTGGCAAAGCGCAGCGCTGCAGCAGGTGCGAGGCCACCGGGCGAAGCAACAGGAGCGACAGCAGGGAAGCCGCGTGCGAACATCACTCTGTCGAGTGACAGCAGCAGCAGCAACGACGCAGCGGTAGGAGGACGCAGGCGGCCGTCAAACGGGAAGACAGCAGGGAAGCAGCAAGAAGAGGACGCGGAGGGCAGGGGAAGAAGGGGAAGACAGCAGGAACAGCAGCAGCGCACGTGAAGCAGCAGGTGTGGGTCGGGAGCAGCAGCAGCAGCAGCAGAGGGCAGGTTTGCCGTGAAGAAAATGGCAAAGGGGAAGACGTTGTTGGCCCGCAGAACCCCCGGCGGAGGAAGAGAAGGAAGAGCAGCAGCAGCACCCGGAGCCGGGAAAAGGGAAAGCAGCAGCAAGACAGGTGGAGATGGAGGAAGAGGAGGAGAAGGCGGAGGAGCAGGGAAGTGGCAGCAGCAGAGTCGCGTCACTATGGGAAGAGACGCAGCAGATGATCTCGACGAAGTTCACGAAGAATTCCGCAGGAGGCAGCAGAAGAAACTTCACCACGCGACGCAGCTGCTGCGCACAGCTGCTTCAACATCTCGCAAGAAGAACAGCAGCAGCAGCCGAATAGCAGGAGATGCCTTTGCAGCAGAAGCAGAAGACTTCATCAAGCTCGACAGTGACGCACAAGACACTACTGATGGTACGTCTCTTTAACGTACGAATATATACGCGTGTGTATGTATACATGCCTATATATATGTATATATATGTATGTGTGTATATATATATATGTATATATATGTGGATGTAGGAAGCTCGATAGTGATGCACAAGACACTCCTGATGGTCCGTGTCTATACTATACACACTAGTGTGTGTACATGCACACATATTTGTGTATATGTATATGTATATATATATGTATGTGTGCATATATATCTATATGTGTATATATATATATATGTATATGTATATGTGGATGTATATACGTAGATATACGTGGGAATTTGTGTAGAGGTGTGTCCCCTGGCAGAGTTCTTCTCTTTTTGTCATCTGTTGGCGGACGTTATTACTCCTGTTGGTGTTGTACATACACACACACATGTCTACATACATATCATCTATCTGCATGTATATATATATATATGTACAGGCGTGTATATCTCCTACTCCTTTTATATATGTAGCTTCTCTCTCTCCGTCGCTATGGGTATACATACGTATATATATATATATGTGGACATACAGGCCTGTCTCCAGTACTACTGTTATATGTGTAACAGTCTCTCGCTCTCTCTTTTTTCGTCTCCATCTGTGTGGAT